>RJWT010031162.1:0-14451 GCA_004365215.1 Cuniculus paca | reverse complement strand
GTGATCTTTCGGATCCATTTCAAAGTCATTCACCATTTGTCCTACAATACCTAGTCGCATCTATCGTATTCCCCACTAGCTCCACAGTCCATGGCTTCCTGGGATGTTCCCTAACATTCCAGAAAGCTAGACACATCTTCAGGAAAGGGAGAGCTAACATGAGGACTAAGAAAAGGGTATGGACTGCTGAAGTCTTGGACTCAGAGAGGTCGAACACTAGGACTTTATTCTACAGACGAAGAAACAGGAGGTCAGAGAGGAACAGGGATTTTCCCAGAGAGGAAGAGCACTGTGGAAATGACACCTTATCCTCCACGGTATACACATTTAAACGCAGAGAGGCTGAAAGCAGGGGTGCCAAGGGACTTTACGCCCTCTGGTCGAGGGAAAGTGACCTCCTTAAGCTGCACTGCAGAACAGGCTGGGGAATGCCTCTCTGGTTATGCAGGTGAGATTGCAAAGGGATGATCCAGCTAGAATGCCTGCCCCCCAGCAGTTCCTCATAGAAATCATATCCTTTCACCCTCTTGAGTGGCCCTGGGACACCAGAGGAGGGGCACGAGGAAGAGAGAGAAGGGGAGGTAGAGAGAGAGAGAAAGAAAGGGAGAGAACCCACAGCTTCTTGCTCAAGATAAGCCACAGGCTCCTTCCTAGCCTGGATTCCATTCATGAGAAAGTTCAGATTTCAGGCCCTGTGTTTTTAGGGCCCCAAGACCTCTGGGCCTGCCGTGTTCTCCACATCCAGCTGGCCCCAACAAATTTCAAAGGAAACACAGAAAAAGAGGGGAGTACCAAAAGATGTAAAGAAATTGATCTCACAAAGAGGATCTTTGGGCAGGGCCAGCAGTAGGTGTACGGAGACAGCCAGACTGTGGTAGAAAAAGCTCTGGTGCACAGGGAACCTGCAAACACAGACCCTAAGCAGCTTCCCAGCACCCCTAAGTTGGTGTGACCTTCAAGCAGCCCAAAAGGCAGGGCTCTGAGCACCTTGAGTCCTGAGATGACTGAGCTGCTGTCACATCACTGTGTGGGGAGCAACTTGGGCTCTGTCCTCTGCCACTTTCTCCATTCTCAGGCAACTCTAAGCTCTTCCTGCAGAGAGATTTAAAAGGAGTCCCAGAAGTAGCAAAAGGCAGAGGTTTTGTTGTGGGATTTTGGTGGGGTTTTTTTCCCCCAACTCTCACATTCTTACCACCGTGTGATAATGGGAACTTTCCCTTTCTCTGGGAGGAGACCTTGTAAAAGCATGCCAAGTCAAACAGGAAGGGACCCCCAAACCTCCTGAGATCCAGCCCAAGACAGTAACAGATCCATGCACGTGATTATGTGAATGGATGATAAATTCACACCGTCACATCTAGTTTATATATCAGACACTTAATAATCTGGACAAAATGAGTTTTCACAAAGTCTAACTACTACTGAGTATGCAAAAAAAAAAACTCAGAATTTTTGGGAAACAGAGGTTCATCCACCAGAGGTATGAAAAAGGACTCATGTGTAAAAGGACAAAGGAAAGTATTACAAAAGCCCCCTTGTTGCTAAGGTGTGGTGGACAATGTAGTTTGAGAAGCTATGTTCTTTGTTACTCCTCAAGTTTCCCCAGAAGAATGATGGTTCTCAGTTCCTGAGCAGGGCCCATGTTCATAAAAGGGAAGACATGGAACAGAGAGCAGAGAGCTTTCTTCCAATGCAGTCTCACACAGAGTCTTCCCATGTGAAGCTGGTCAGAATAAACTGCAGTGCTGGCAGCCTGGGGTCCAGCCCAGAGCCCTTTCTGTTCAGCCTTCCCTGACTCCTTGTGATGTCAACACAGACACAAGTCTCAGCAACAGGGAGCATGAGGTCAGAGAAAGCAAAATGATTTCAATGAGAAACCATGGGATTTTAGGGTCTCCAAAGAGTCACACTACTGGTTTGGAATCCTTCAGAGGGAGTAAGCTGGAGGTCATCACTTTCATCTTATTGGGAAGAACACAAGATAAAGAAATGGTCATAGATACTGACACAGGGAGCAATTCCAATCCCAGTCACTGTTAGCAGCTGGAATGGGGACCACTGCTTCCCTGTAACGAAGCAAGACCCCAACTGCAAGCTTCTGACCAAGGAATCACCTGAGAAACCTCAATCTCCAGACCCTCTCTTCAGTTAGTACCCATCATTCTGCCCCACAGGAATCAATTTGCCTGGCCCACAATCTCTGGTCCACCTCTTCTAGGATCCACTTGGCCTCTGATGGCATAGGTTTGACAGGCTCCTGGGGTCTCTTCCATCTTGTAGCTATCAGTATCTGGTGTGGACACCATCACCCTCTCATCATGAATTCATGGTGAAGTGAAGTCATAAACCACTCATCTCCTGGATATATCTCAACATAAGCCATGGAAGAATGGAGTAAAAGGATGGAGATAGAAGGAGACAGGCTCTGGGTCTTAGGGAGTTTGGGCTGGGTATATTCAAGCAACAAGAAAATGAAAATCCACATTCCCCTGGAGGGTTGTTATGTAACCTCTTTTTCTCTCTTCTGAAAGTAGATACAGAGATCTATTTTGAAATAGTGCACCCAGGAACTGGCAATCATCATTTGAAAGGACACAAGCTGTATGGGGTGGGATGAGGTGAGCCCTTATAATATGCAGAGAATCTGGATGAGGGTCCAGGGTTCCTGGGGGGCCCCTGAGATTCCTGTACATAGGCTCTTTCTTCTTTCAAGTCTTCAGTATTCCCTAGAATAGCAGTCAGGTAAAGTGGTTGGATAAATTTTAATCTTCAAATACCCTTTTTCTGACATACTGGAATTTGGTGATAGTCGCGTCTGGCTTGCTATTAAATGTGATCAGAAAGATTTGTGGCCAGTCTCCAAAATTGAGCCCTTCAGAAATAAGCCGGTTTTCAGTGTCTTTGACTTTGGCACAGCAGATGAAAGGAACTGGATCTAACTTTCTTGAGTTTAAGCCAAGTAAGCAAACAAAGCATTTATTTTCTGTTTAAGATTCTGGAATATTCCCAGAGTCACTTTTGTTCCTACTACAGAAGAAAAGTGACCCAGAGGGTTGTGCCTCCTAACACCATCAAAACAAATGGAGGTTGCTTTCTCATCTTTGAGGAAAACTTGGTTACTTTTCAGTCTCTCATGCTATTGCAAAATTTAAAATCATGATTTTTACATTAACACTGATTAATATTCACACAAACCATCATTTCATGACTTTAGTTTTCACACTATCATTTTGTGACCCTAATTTTCACAGTAAACATCATTTTATGACTTATATAAATATTTAAGAATCATTTTCAAGATATTTGAAACAATCAGTGGTATCTTCAGTAGCTATAACACAGAACTGAATTATTAAGTTTATAATCACTACAAAAATCTTTATGTTCTTCAGAAACATGTATTATCAGAAACTCAAAGAACCAGGAAGAGGAGGATAAAAATATATTCTTTAAAACGTGTTTTTTGTGTTTTGCTTTTTAAGCTTTCTCTTTTGCTGACGAGTTCTGGAAAGGGAGAAACTACTCAGGAGAAACACGTCTGATGTGATGAACGCTTCCTTAAGACCTGGCAGAGGCGGGACTCACACTCACATCCCTGGCTTCCTAGTTCACTTCTGAGGGCACAGCATGACCGTTTTCATGTTATGAACACAGGGCCTCTGAAAAGACTCTCAACTCCAAAATAGATTCTTCACAGTAAAGGCCACAGGGTTAAAGCTCATGAAAGCTTTCACAATGACTCAGAAGCAAAGATTCCCCAGCAGAGGAGCAAGTCACACTGTAAACACCCTCAGCCTGGGTCTAGGCACAACTCCAGGCACTCTCAAATATCCCCAATCCAAGATGGCCCCAGAAACTCTCAGATCAGGGAAACTGCCCTTTGCTACCTCCTTTCCCCTCATATTGGGCACAGTAAGTGGAACTTCCACTCCCCTTTTTACAACTTTCCATCCATCCCTCTATTCATTCAGTCATTCATCTGTAATAGACTGGATAAGACTCCAATTCTCATCCCACCCTGTACCCATGACTTTGCCATACAACAAAGAATGTCTTCCTATCCTATTCTTTCACTGGGCCCAGCCACATGACTTTGGCCAATGGAATATTTCCCAGCACAGCACAGCAGAGGTAAGAAAAATTGCCTGTGTGTTTTCACCCATCTCTCATGGACCATCCACTGGCAAGGACTGGCCTGCTGGGAGGCAAAATGGGGAAAATATGAGTGAACCATCCCAACTAAGGCAGCTGTGACCACTGTAGATTCTCCTGTAGCCAGACATATTCCCACGCATTGATCAAGTCCAGCCACTTCCCAGAATAGCTCAGCTGATCATCTGAACAATATATGGGAATGACAAACAGGCATTGTCATACACTACTAAGGTGTTATGCCTATTTGTTACTTAGCACTACTGTGGCAATGAATCACCTCTACATTCCAACCATCAGGAAGGAGGAAGGACAAGAGAATGTTTTCCAAAGTCACCTAGAATCCTACTGCTTATTTGCCATTGGCCAGAACTTAGTCTCATAACCACCTGTAGTGCAAAAAAGACTGAAAAGTAAGTCTTTATTTCAGACAGTGGCATATCCAGCCACAAATTAGAGGTTTTATTACTTAGGGAGAAGTAGAGATGGAAACTGGGGAAAGAAAAAAAAAAACTAGAAGTTTCTGCTGCAGGGGCAAACAGTTCTGGATCAAACAGACCTGGCTCTATATGCCACAGCTCAAGCAGGAACTCAATTTGTGACCTTGGACAAGATTTTCCCTCTTTGGCCTCAGCGTTCCAATATATACAATGGGATCAAAGGAGAGATTTAGTCTGCATCATCTCTTAAGCCCTTTTTGACTCTTTTCAAAAATCAACAGAAGGAAGATCTTGAAGGTTAGGCTCCCACTAAATGCTGAGAGAGTGAAATGTTTATGCATCTCAGTGACGTTCCCTTTCAGTCTGAAAGCAGCACCTTTACCCATAGGTCTCAGGACAGAGGGTGGTGAGAGAACAAAGAGTCAATCATGCTACTCAGCTCCTGGCCTAGGCCCACTCTAACAAAGTGATAAGATCCCTACAAATTTTGGAACGAAGTGATCAGGCACTCCAAATCCAGCTAAGCAACATTTATGTGGCTCTCCTTGGAGAAAGAAGAGAGAAAAAAAATACATTTTAATTTACCACTATCAAATTATACAGCATATCTGCATACTTTAAAATGGGAAGAAACCTTTGTTCAGAATCTAATTATAGTCTTTGAAAACTCTTGTAAAGTCTTTTAGTTCTGTGATGAGAGCTACTGCCCACACCCTTGTGAGTTAGGACAATATTATAAGACTTCGAATCTAATAGAGTAAAGGTATCTCTTACCTAACATACATAAAAAGGTAAGAATGCCTTCTTTCAGAGCATGCCTAGGTCTATGGCTTCATCTTTATCTATTTTGGAATCACTGTATGATGGTCCACACTACATTCTAATTTCCCACCATCAAATTATATAGCCCATCTGTGCACTTCATAAAGACCGAAGAAACCTTTGCTCAGAGTCTAAAAGTCTTACAATTCTGTGATGAAAGAGACTACCCACTTCACATTTAATAAATCATATTCATTTAATTTACAACTCAGAAACTCTCTTATTTTAAAACTCAATTATTTCCAGATTCGGTGGCACATACCTAGTAATTCCAGCACTCAGGAAGCTAAGGCAGGAAGATCAGAGGCTTGAGGCTAGCCTGGGCAATTTAGCGAGACCCTGACTCAAAATAAAAGTCAAAAAACAAGAACTGGGAGTATAGCTCCATGATAGACTACTTGCCTAGCTTGTGCAAGGCCCTAGGTTTAATCTCTAATACTGAAAAAATAAAAATAAAATCTAAAAACCCTAGTATTTATCTCTCCCCTTAAAGAAAAGGATAATTAAAGCACCACTCAAAGCTAGGGCCAGTAGAATGTTCCATCAGCTGCAAATGTCTCAACTGCCCTGGATTTTTCCTAAAATGTATGAATTATTATGACAGAAGAGCAACAAAAGTGATGGTTTGTACCTAAAACTTTGCATTCAATGAGTCAATGCAGCTTTAACAAAATTCTGTGAGGGCACTGTGATCCTATTTACTGGCATAGATACTGAAGCTCAGAGAAGCTACATCATTTTTCAGACTCACTATGGAGCCCAGGCTGGCCTCAGGCTCATGGGAATCCTCCTGCCTCAACCTCCTGAGTGCTGGGATTACAAGTGTGATACTACAGTTGACTTCTTCTTTCTCTCTTCTCTCTCATTCTTTTCTTTCTCCCTTCCTTCCTTTCTTTCTTTTCTCCTTCTCTTCTTCCTCCTCCTCCTCCTTCTTCTTCAAAACTACATAATTTGTCAATTTGTGCAAGGTTACACAGCCAACAGGTGGTTGAACTGGAATTTTTGTCTCAGGCCAAAGAAAGCATTTATTTAGTACAGTGCCTGGCATACAGTATTTCAGTTAGGATTCACTATAGTAACAGATTATATATATATATATATATATATATGTTGTTGTTGTTGTTGTTGTTGTTGTTGTTGTTGTTGTTAATAGAGCAGAGTCTGAGGTAAAAGAATGCAAAATGGCTATCTGGGCACTGGAGATCTAGAGGATCCAGCCAAAAGTCAAAGGCCTGGAGCTCACTGCAGAGTCTGGTGCAAGTCCGACGGTAAAGCTGAAGAGTCTGCACTGCAAGGCTGCAGTCTGTGCTGGAAGCCTGGAGGAACTGAAGATGAACACCCAAAGGCAAGGATGAAGACTGGAACCCCTGTTTCTCTTTCTTTCTATTTGGTTCCATTCAGGCTACAAGCCTATTGGTTGGTACCACCTACATCCAGGGTGGTCTTCCTTCCCCATTTGCAGCTTGCATGTCAATCATCTAGACACACCCAGAACTATGCTCCATCAATCCTCTAGGTGTCTCTTGATCCATTTGACCTGACATCACAAATAACTATCACACACAGAGGACACTAATACTCATAACTGTTACCGTCATGCTGACTCCCCTCAAAATGATTCTTGCCTATATTTGGAGAAGGTAGTCTCACGGAGCCCCTAACCCATAGGGTCCAATTGACTGCCACTGGAGCTTCCCATAGGCTCTCCTGTAAGGTCCCACATCCTTGCCAAAGCTGGCTTATTTTGCTGGCATATGAGAATATTATTTTTTTCTTTTTAGGGTTTCATCAGAACAGTCTTAAGCAATAATCCCTTCCATATCCCCAGGGATCAGCATTGTCAGGAACAGGGTGGAGAACCAAGCTGGTCCATTTAGCACTCAGTCCCAATAATGTCAAGTATGGTGGTGCTCTGTTAGCACAAAAGCATTAGAGAGGTGGTGCTACCCAAAGGCAGCACAGCGTGGCATCAGGGGAGGCACACAAGTTCTTCTGAGATACACAGTGTAGTTCACATACGTCCCTTGGTAAGATGGGAACTGTAGGTCCCATTTGATAAAAAAGCAGACGGGACTCAGAGGAGGATAGTGATTTGCTGTGAGTGGCCAGGGCAGAAGCTTGACTCCAAGTGAGAGTGAGTCACACCGTTGGCCATGGACCTACAAGATGACTTGGCGACAAGAGGGAAAACTCTGAGAAGAATCAGGGAAGCCACAGATTGACTCTCAATCACACACCAACCTGTGCTGTCAAGGCTCCTTCCTCCCCACCTGCTCTTCCAAAAGGAGAGGAAAGGAGAACAACAACAGGGTGCCCACCAGGTGTGCCTGCAAGCTGACCAGCCACCATACCATCATTCTGGGGGCCATCTAGTGAGCATGAGTGAGCTCCTTGGAAAGGGACCCACACCGCCTCTCCAGAATCTAAGCCCTTTCAGGTGCCACCTGAGAAGGCAAGAGTGATGCTCCTGGCTTGGCTCCACAACAAACACTGTCATTGCAGTTTCACTGCGGGAGAGAGATGATTCAGTAATTACTCAGAGAAACCATAGAACTTCAGAGATGTTCTCCTTGACCACAACCTGCTTGGTGCTGAGAGCCCTGTCTTCCTGCTACAGTCTTTGCATTTTTTTAGTGTCAGATCTGACTAATAAGTGACATTAAATGACTGGTGACAGTATTCACCCTTCCTTCCTCCCCAGCCTCAACACACTCACAGGCCAGCCAGAATGGTAAAATTTTGATAGCAAAACCTTCAGCAAGAACAGTGAAACTTTTATTCTCTCCATTTTCCCACAAGTCTCAAATTGATACTGGAAATAGTCTTCTTTGTCTACAGTGCAATCAAAAAATATATTTTTATTAAGCAGAAATCCAAACGTCAAACCTATTTTTAGAATGTGAAACTACAGAGGAGGATTTTTTTTTCCAGAAGGTTCTTAAGTATCAATTATGTAAGACCTATAGAGGGGTTTTATTTGTGACAACACCCTGCGGCTTGGAGGAGAGTTTAAGGGCTAAGATTCCTGGAAATTGAGATTCTTAAATCTTTTGAAAGAATAAAAGAAATTTCCAGCTCAAAATGCATGGACAAGAGATGAGCTTACACCATGAGTCATAGCTTCTTAGAAGAGAAACAAAAAACAATTTATTCCATAACATTTATTATAAAGGTCGTAGCTATAACTACTGTGATCATTAATTTTATGTGTCAACTTGACAGTATCACAAGGGACCCAGATACCTGGTTAAACATTCTTTCTAGATATGTCTAGAGGGGATTAGTATTAGAATCAGCAGACTAAGTGTATCAAAGTGCTCTCCCTAATGTGGGCGGGCCTCATCCCATCTGTTGGGAGCTTGAATAGAACAGGAAGGTGGAAGAAAAGAAGACTCAACCTGATGGCTTGAGCTGGAACATCTATCTTCTACCCTGGGTACTCCTGTTCTCAAGTGCTTGACTTGCACATTCTCCAAATCACCTCTAGATCACTTAGTACCGAATAAGACGTAAAAGCCCTATAAATAGTTAAGGAATAATAACAAGGGGGAAAAGTTTGTAGCTGTTTAGTATAAGTGCAATTTACTTATTTATCAAATATTTTTGATCCATGGTTGATTGAATCCACGAAGGTGGAGCTTGCAGGTACAGAGAGACAATTGCACTTTTCAGCATCATGACATTTCACACCCTGTGCATCACCTAACCGCCCTGTGTGAGAAGCCATACCCAGACTCAGTGGCATATCACATCATTCCTGCCACTTTCTGAAGCAGTTCTGGAAGTCCTGTCTTGTGAATGTCTTTAGTTGTGCTGTCATGACTGTTTCAATGTTCTGAATCAACTCAAAACATGTATACATTTCATGATCATTTTGACTTTAGGGAAAAGCCGGAAGTTACGTGGTACCAAATCTAGTGAATAAGGTGAATGAGGACACACTGTGAAGTTTTTACAAATCTGCCAGTCTCTCAAGGCAGCATATTCATCTCATTTTTTATCACACTTCATAAAGACACAAAAGAGGTCTTCAAGAACTGCTTCAGGAAATGGCAAGAATGATAGGACGAGTGTATTCAAAGTAAAGGGGAGTATTTTGAAGGGGGTTAATGGCAATGTGTCATTTACTGTAATAAACCTTTTTAATTTAATGATTCACCATATCCTCCTGGAACTAAAGAGTTATTGGGGTGTATGTTCTCATGGCAATGGCAGAAAAACAAAAGCATAAATGGCAACAAGGGGGGGTGCTTTAAGACCTATGTTCAAAATTCTAATACTGTCCTTTCTGACTAAATACCATGGATCAATGAGAGTCACTTAGTCTAATCTAAAATCAAAAGCAAGGAAATCCTTTGTGGCCATGAAGGTACGACCAAAGGCAGGGATAATGAGTTCCTACAATACTGCAGTCCCTCACATTGTATACATCTTTCAAGCTTTCTAGAAACCTCATTTGACAGTTCCTTACAATAAAATGCAACCTCAAAGCTAGTCTTAAATTCTTACATTTATGAGCAATTGAGTCTCAATTCAAGTCCAAAAAGCTCACCGTAGTCTTTTCAACAAATAGGGTTGGAGCCACTGCATATTCACATGCAAGAAGTTGGACTTATCCTCATACCACATAAAAAATTAATTCAAAATGGGCTATAATTAGAGCTTCCATTTGACCCAGCTTTCCCACTTCTGGGCATTTTCCTAGAAGAATTGAAAACATCATACCACAGTTATATATGTGCACCCATGTTTATAGCAGCACAATTTGTAATAGCCAAATCTTGGAAACAACCCAAGTGCCCATCAATTGAGGAATGGATAAAAAAGACGCAGTATTTTTATATAATGGAGTATTACTCAGCTATAAAGAAGGATTGCATCAAGACTTTTATAGGTAAATGAACTTGACTTGAGACCATACTCATAAGTGAAATAAATCAAACTCACATGTATAAATACTATATTGTCTCCTTAGTGTAAGAAACTAAAAGAGCAAATAAGATCCAAAATCTGCAATAAATATTGTGTAAGGGTAAGAAACTTCTCAAAGAGGAAAAGTAACTGGGATAGGGGAAAGGAGGAAAGAAGGAAGGGAAAAGGAAAAAGATATAAATTTGTATATATATGCATAAGATAGCTAAGATGACTGTACTACTAATTCTATTAGTTCTTGAAAAAGGACAGTTAATACTCATAGGATTAAATCAACTTTGTATGTCTACATCTGGTAATCTAAGCAACTCTTTTGAAGATAACAATGTGCAATATAACAACCACTGTTAAATGCCTATCATCTTGTTTTGAAAGCCTATATTGTTACTGTTTTGGGTTTGCTGTTGTTGTTCTTGTTTGTAGGTCTCTTTCCCTTTTTGGTTTTCTTTTCTGTGTCTTTTGTTTCTCAAAAAAATTTTAAAAATAAATACATAAATGGGCTATAGACCCACATATAAAGTTTAAGACTATAGAATGTGTACTAGAAAACACACATGAATTTTCATGATCTTGGATTAGGCAAATGGTTTATTAGGCATGAAACAAATAACAAAAGCAACAACAACAAAAATAGGTAAGTTGAGAGCAAAAAAGTTTTTGTACTTCAAAGAACATTATCCAGTAAATGAAAAGGCAGCACATATGTGAGAAATATGTGCAGACTGCATATCTGATAAAATCCTAGTATTTAGAATACATTAAAAAACTAAAAATTAGGAGCACAAGCAAATTTTAAAATAGGATTTAAGTATTTCTCTAGAAAACATATGTAAATGTCCAATAAATAAATTTTAAAATGCTCAGTGTCATTAGTCAACCTGAAAACACAAATGAAAACCACAAAGAGTACCATTTCAGACACTTGGATGGCTAAAATCACAAAGATAGTAACAAGTGTGGTCAAAGATGTGAAGAAACTAGAACCCTCAGACATTGCTGGCAGCATTGTAAAATGGTGTGGCCACTTTGGAAACAGATTGGCAGTTTCTGAAAAATTTGAACAAAGAATTACTACATGACTCAGCAACTTCACTTCACGGTGTATAACCAAGAGAAATGAAAACACATGTCCACACCAAAACGTGCACACAGACATTCATAGCAGCATTATTCACAGAACCGAACAGTGGAAACAACAGAAATGTCCATTAATAGACCAAATGTGACACATGCAGAGAATAGAATGGAGTATGCATTGTCTGACAATAAGAAGAATAAAGACTTGCTACTTGCTACATGGGTGAACTCGAAAGCATCAAGTCAGATACAAAAGGCCACCCACTGTGCAACTGAATTTACAAGAAATGTCCAGAACAAGCAGGATGTAGGTCACTAGTTGCCAGGAGCTGAAAGGAAGGGTAAATGGAAATGACTGCTAATAAGTATGGAGTGTCCCTTGGGGTCAGCAAAAACTATTCAGGTTTTAGGTAGCAGGAATGGTTGGAAAACTCTGTGAATATACTAAAAACTACTGATTTGTATACTTTAAAGAATGTGAAATCTATGTTATATGAATTAGATCTCAACAAAGCTATCATTTTAAAAACTAAATTTAAGAAATAGTTCAACTAGAAAATGGACAACAGACATGAGACATTTCACCAAACAGGATATAAGGATGGTTTGTAAGCACGTGATATTCGACATGATCAGCTAGTAGGGAAATGAACATTAAAAATCACAGTGAAATGCCAGAACATGTCTCTTAGAATAGCTTCAATACAATATAATGAAGAAAATGCTGGAGAGGACAGAGAGGAGCAGGATCACTCATGCATTGACAGTGGGAATTTAAAATAGCATGATCCCCCTGGAAAATAAAATGGCAGTTTCATTCAAAACCAAAAATGGATTTGCCATACAATTCAGCAATTGTAGGATAAATTGAGCATTTATGTCACAGAAATGAAAACTTGTTTTCCATGGAAACTAGTACACAAATGTTCACATCATACATGCTTTGTTCTTGATAACCCAAAACTGGAAACCATCCAAACATCTTTAATGGGCAAAATGATCAAAATATCTGTGGTTCATCCATAACATGGGTTAGCAATAAAAAAGAGTTAACAGTTAATACATGTCAAAACTAGAATAAAATTCAAGGAAATTATGTCAGTAAGAGAAGCCAACCTCAAAAAGTGTGTACACACTACATGTTTCCATTTATATAACATTCATAAAATGACATAATTGTGGAAATGCAGAACAGATCAGTGGTTTCTAGGGGTTAGAGATGGTAAGGAGAGGGTGTGACTTTTAGGAAGTAGCACAAAGGAAAATTGGGGTGATGGTATAAGTCATTCTCTTGATTTTGGACACATGTGATGACATTGTACACAGTTGCGCACACCTACACACACACAAACACACACAAATGAAGACATATGTACCTGGCGAGTTGAATGAACTCTGTAGATCACATAATTACTTCCCTGGTTTTGATCTTGTATCATAGTGGTACAAGGTACTACAAGGTGTGACATGGGGAAAGCTGTGTGAAGGCTTCCTGGGTCCCTCTCTGTTCATTTCATTATAACTTCCTGTGAATTGTACTTGTTACAAAATCAAGTTTTTCAGAAACCTAAATTTATCCTTACCTGAAATTTGCTCCTCCTTCTGAATTCCTTAATTCCACAGCCACAGATGTGAAAGTTAGACTTAGACATCAGCATAAGCTCCTCCTCCTTGTCCTTCACTCTCAACAACAAATAATACAGTAATAATCTGAGCAACACTGAATGTTTCCTTTCTACCAGGCATTGCATTTACAGATTTCCGTGGTTGGTCCATTTTCTTCCTGGTATCAATTCTTGTTCTTCCCATTCTAAAGTTAAGAAAACTGAGGATTTGAAAGGCTGATGGCTGTGGCTGAGATTACACAGTAAATTAGGATGGCAGCTTCCCACCCAGCATCTGACTTGAAAGCCCATGCGTTCTGAAATCAGTGACTCAGAAATCACCATAGTTCAAGGGGTCAACTATTCTTCACCTGAACCCACAAATCAATACAGGAGCTTGCTGACTCCTCTCCTCTCCCAGACCCAAGGGGAAGGAAGCAGCTGCACCACACACACTTGGATGGTAAAGGACCCTGCATGTTAGGCAGTCCCCCAGCTTCCTCATGCAAACATTTTTAAGTATTTCCACCAACTTGAAAATTTAAATGCTCAATATTAGGGGTAAAACAAGCAAGCATCAACTTACAAGCATTCATGTGACATGCATTTATAATGACATAATATAAAATATAATTTGGAACTATTAGTACCCTCACTCTCCCATATTCTAAAATAATTTAACTCAAATGCCTCACATCCATTTTTAACACCTGTGTTCATGGTTTTTATCACAGATTTCTAGAGTACACTATCTTCATTTCTAAGTTATTTGAAAAGTAAGGTTTTTGAGTCTATGCATAATACTGCCCACAAAAAACTCATTCCAAGCTAAAAGGGCCAATTCACGCAACATTAAGAAAACTTAGGAATTTTTTAAAATTTGCTCTGTAAATCAATAGTTCTTGATGCTGGCTGGAGAGTTTTTAAATCTATCGATGCTGTCTTATCTCCTCGCAAAAAAAAAAAAAATGATTTTACTGACCTGGGTGTTTGGTCTGGCTTTTTGTGGGTTGTTTGCTTGTTGGTTGTTTTCACAGTTTTGGAGATCAGGGCCTTGTGCATGCTAGGCAAGCGCTCTACCACTGGGCTGCATCCCTGGCCCAGAACTGCTATTTTCTGAAGCTACTTCAGTGCTTTTAATATGCAGCCTGGTTGTGTGAGCCACCACTGTAGGGTACAATGAGTGACTCCCACAATGTAAGACAGAAGTTCTTGATTACGTACAAGAATCACTTGGAAAGCTTTGGAGACACAAGTGCTACTGCCCAGGTTGCAGCCTCATCCTGAGATGATAATTTTTCCGGGGTTGGGCCCTGGGCTGTCTTAGTTTTAATAACTCCAGTGGATCTCTTTGGCAGCCAGAATTGAGAATCTTCAATATTACCTCTCAAGGGTGTTGCTTTACTAGTGAGCTTTTAAAAGTT
>RJWT010031161.1:0-14459 GCA_004365215.1 Cuniculus paca | reverse complement strand
TTTTATCTCTTTCTAAAATGTTCTTCAGTATTTGTAGGGTTGGTTTGGCAGTCATGAATTTCTTCAGTTGTTCTTTGTCATGGAACTATCTTGTTTCTCCATTAATTTTGAAAGCTAGTTTTGCAGGGTACATCAATCTGGGTTGGAAGTTGTTTTCTTTCAGGACTTGAAATATTTCACTCCAAGCTCTTCTTGACTTAATGGTTTGTGTTGAGAAGTCTGTTGTGATTCTGATGGGTTTTCCTTTATAGGTGATCTGTTTCTTTTCTTGAACAGCTTTTAATATTCTGTTCTTGTGTTGAATTTCTAGAATCTTATGTCTGGGTGTAGATTTACTTTGGTAATGGCTAGCTGGAGTTCTATATGCCTCACTTATCTGAATAGCATGTCTTTCTCCCATGTTTGGGAAGTTTTCTGCTAGTACTTCTGTGAATAGAATTTTAATGTCTTTTGTGTTGACCCTTGCTTCTTCATTGATACCTATCACTCTTAAATTATTTTGCTTTGCATCATCGTGCAGTTGTTCAATTATTAATTCCTGGTTAATTATTTTTTAAGAGGTCTTTCCTTTCCCAATCACAAGCTGCATACCTGTCTTCAAGGTCTGAAAGTCTAACTTCAGTTTCTTTCAAGTGATTTTGCCAGCTTTCAATGGAGATTTTAATTTCCTGGATGTCTCTGAATCTGTTTCATGCATTCGAAATCTCTCTTATATTGTTCATTCATGGTTTCCTTCATTTTCCTATGTTCCTCTTTTTTTTTAATCTGTGTCTTCTTTAGAGAAGTTTAGCAATTCTTTTATTATGTTTTTCATTTCTTCATTTACCTGAGATAGTATTTCTGTTCTAATTTCTTTTATAACCTCATGGAGTTGTCTCTTTACTTCAGTTGCCATCACTGTAGAAACTTTAGGTGTGCAACTCCTGATCTCTTCCATGTTTTCATCTCCTGGACTTGCTCTGCTTGGGTTGGAGTCCAGGGACTGCCTTTTGTTTGTCTTGACATTTTCCTGGGTTCTTCCAAAAAAGCGGGTAGTGGGGTTCCAGGCACTTCCCACGTTGGCTACAATTTCTCTGGAGCATGACTGTTTGGCTTTTCTGGCCAGTGCTGGCTATGGGTATTCAATGGTGGCCACTGGGTGCTCTGGTGCAGGGCCTGCTTCTGTTTTTCCCAGCCCTTGCTGGTTACCTGGGGTGGAAGTGTCCTGAGGGCAGCTGGAATGCATGCAGAATGGGGCCTGCCTGTGTCTTTCCTCTGAGCTGGTTACCTGTGAGCAGTGTCTCCCTTTGTCTGCTGGAATGTGCGTGGAGCAGGGCCTTTCTCTGCCTTTCCTCTCAGCTGATTACCAGCGAGCATGGTCTCCAAGGCTTTACTCTTGTTAGTGCTTACCAATTTCCTACTCTCCCTTTAAGGCTCAGTTTGTTTTACCATTTTTGTTTCTCTGACAACTCCCCCATCAGACTGGGCTTTTGAGGAGGTGCTTTTCTCACAAAAGTATTGAACACATGTAGACCAAGTTGCTAAGGTATCTTTATTATAATAAGATAAATGAAACACACTTTCTTTCCTGTTAAGTTCTGCACATGGAAGATTGGTTTAAATACAAAATTAGCTACCATTGGGGGTAAGAATTTGAGCACTGGAGATGGTTCACAGGCCTCCAACAAAGTGTGCATCCTAGTACAACCAGGAAATGGGCCACATGATTGATGAGTAGAAAGCTGTGAAATGATCCTCTATCTACATGGAGTTTTGAAACCAAATGCCTACCAGGTGGCACAATTATAGACACTTAAAAAGAGGGGAAAAAAGATGCTTGGAAATCACTTTTAACATTAAATAATTCCTGTACGAAATGTGATCGGTGATGTGAAGATGGAAAGGAATGTTTAAAATTTCCTGTACTTTATGCCTTTGTCAATGATTTTGTAACTAGAGAAAACCTAGTGTTTGCCCTTGGATTCTGCCACTGACCAGGTAGATCCCTGAGAAGAGGGGGAAATAAAATGTGGAGAAAACGTCTAAGTTGTTGAGCATGCCCTGCGCACCAAACCCCATGTGAGCTCTGCACCACGGTCTCCCTTCCTCAGTCTGTGGCCTTGTGTTTCGGATGAACTTCTAGGTTCCATAATCTTGTTCTGCTTTGCTTGGTCTTTTGAGGTCTACTTTTCATGTCTTCCCTGGTGGTCTCAGGTGTGGCTTTAAGGACACATTCCATAGGTGCTTACAAATGTTCACTAAGTATCCTGCTTGGCAGGTTGCCTGGTGCAGTGAAACAAAAGCAGTGGCCTTGGAACCAGTTTGAAATACCAGCTCTACTCTTTACTGAGATTTTGGGGTCCACGTCTTGTTTTGTTTTTATTAAAATATACACAGAAACAGGGACGAATACAATGAACCTTGGCGCACTCTTCAATGACTCACATTGTATCACTGTGCTTTATCCATCACACTGTTTACTGGAGTATTTTCAAGTATATGTATGCAAACTGCTTTTTTTTTTTAAATAGTGTATTTTGCAATGTGTAATAGTTGGGTTTGTTTTGGGAAATTGGTGTGTATAGATATCCTTTCTTGATCTTTTTGATCCCTTCTCACCAACCCTCCCCCTCCCCAAATCTCAAAAGTCTGTTCCTTGTTTCCTACCATCTCTCCTTTATTTTACTTTTATTTATATTTTGGACTTCTCATGTAGGAGAAATCATGTGATATTTAACTTTCTCTGTCTGACTTTTTTCATATAATCTTATAGTCTCAAGATCCATCTATTTTCCTAAAATAACATGATTTTATTCTTCTTTATGGTTGAATGATATTCTGGTGTGTGTGTGTGTGTGTGTGTGTGTATATATATATATATATTTCATTTTCTTTATCCATCTGTCTGTTAAAGGACATCTAGGCTGTTTTCAGAGCTTACTTATTATAAATTACACTGCTATAAACATGGGCATCACTGTAGTATGATAATTTTAATTCTTTTAGGAATATACCCAGAGAGGTATAGCTGGATCTAATACAATTTTTAGTTTTAGGAATGTCCATCATGTATGTAAGTTTCTTAATCTCAGTCCCCTCAAGTCTTAAGTGGCTATTTCAACTGCTCGTATGCTGAAGCACCTAGCCGGGAACCTGGCACACACTGAGGTTCCCTCTCCTTTCTGCTTTTCTGAAACGATACTACGAAAAACACCTGACCTCACTCCCAGGCTGGTGTGCTTTTAACACAGGGGCTGTGAGCCCCATGAGGCAGTACTGTATCCCCTAAAGGTTGGAAATGCGGCAGTGCCCTGCTGTCTTTTTCCTCCCAGTGCCACTCAGTGTGTGACAAGGAGCAAATATGTGGTCTGGAGCACATACGGTTTTGTACCCACGGACAAGCTGTAGCCAAGCCTCAGCCCTTCTGGAGTGATGTAGGCTGAGCAGTGAAGCAATGCAAAGATTCACCTGCACGTATTTTTCAATGGTCTTCAGAACTTCCACATTAAACTGCTTGACAGGAACGACAGAAAGGTCCATGTAGCTGAGCAGACTGTAGATCACTTGGAGGAGGGGCTGCTGCATGCTGGGAAGACCTTTCTCCAGCAACTGCAGGAGGCAAAGTGCAGGTGAGTCAGTTCTACACTGGACTTTCACACTGAAGCACCCAGGTTCCCAACACCTTTATCAAGCACATTTCCTTAGGTGGGTAAATAAAACCCTAACTACTGAAGAAATAAAGATACTCTCAAAGGAAATGGGAGTTATGAAGACATAAATAGCAAAGGCACTCAAAGAAATGCGAGAAAATAAATCTTTAAGGAATGCATCAGAGAGTATCAAAAATTACAAACTAAAACAAAAGACACAGTTTGTCAGTTATCAAATTGGCAAAGATTAACAATTGACAGTAGTCAGTATTGGTAAGGAAAGAAGAGAAAGGGCATTCTTAAACACAGGTGGAAATATAAATTGGATAATTTGGCAGTTGAGATCAAGAGTACTCAATCATATTTTTTTGAAATAGCAACCACTTTTAGGAAAGTTTCCAAAACCAGAGACAGCCAGCATATTTAATGTGTGAGATTTTCTCATGTCATTATTTATATGGAAAATCATACCTACATGAGAAAACACTGTAAGCAAGTTAAATGTTGAACACTAGGGGAATGGGTATATAAATTAGCAGTAAATTACGTGGTAAAATATTATATAGTTAATAAACTTCCATTTGTAAAGGATATTTAATAATATTAAGTAGAAGACAAACTATCACAATTGTTTATATGACAGATGATGCCAGTATTGATGTGAATTGTGTTATACAGAAATAACATCAAAGAAATAAAATGTTAATAGTTTCTAAATAATACAATTTTGGATGGTTTTTTCTTTTTTAAAAATGTTCTGTACCTTCCAAGTTTTCTACTATGAACACATACTGCAAAATCAATAATACTGTCCAAAATAAAATAAAATATATATGATAGGCATCATGATAAAAGTTTACTGTTCAAATTAACGAGTGCAAAGAAATGATCCAAGTAAATGGTAAACTTCTGTAGCAGAAGTGGCCAAAGGAAATAACTGAGCAGTTAATACATAAGGAGAGAAACAATTACATAAATCTATTGTTTGGAAAAATGAGTGTCTTCACTAGAAAGGAAATACATCCGAAAACTAATCTGAAAGTATTTATAGAAAGTATTAAACTAAACAAAAGAAGAAATGTAATGATAAAATTTAGTGGGTATATTGGAAAACAAAAATATCTATACATTTTAGTGTTGTAAATGAGTAAATCCTTTATGAAGACCAATCTTTCCAATGTATAAGAACTTGGAGGCAGGCACATAATTGTGTTCTTTGGACAGTTAAATGTTGGAAAATGGGATCATTTGATGAAAAAATGATTTCGATAAAAATCAATCATTGGACAAAATGTCTACAAAACAAGTATTATTTGATAAAGGACACAACTCTGTGAGTTAACACATGGAAGTACACACATGAAGTTAATATTACATGAACAGAACAGATTCAACAGCATTCTGTTCACAGCTACATAAAACTGCATGCACATGCATGGTCAAACCAGAAAGTGCAAATGAGTAACTGAAATAGAAGTTAATATATGTCATGTATAGTGGGAAGTTGGGTAACTTGGTAGTATATATATTTTTTGGTAGTATATTTTTTGATAATTTTGTGATAAGAAATGAACAAATTAAGTGGGTCAGTTTTTATTTTTATTGTGGCAAAATATACCTGATGAAAAATTTATCATTTTAACTATTTTAAGTGTACAATTCACTGGCACAAAGTACATTCACATTGCTGTGGAACTATCACAAGTATTTCTAGGACTTGCTCGTTGTTCTAAACTGAAATTCAGTACCTATAAAATAACTGTTACCAACTACCCCTAGCTCCTAGTAACGGCCCGTGTATTTTCTGTCTCTATAAATGTACCTAATCTATGTACCTTATGTAAGTGGGATTATATGATTTTTGTCCTCTCACTTATTATGTTTATTTCATTTAGCATAATATCCTCAAGGCTCATCTACATTGTAGCACATAGCTGAATTTTTTTCCTTTTTAAGACTAATATTCCAGTAGATGTATAAATCACGTCCCATTGACATTTTTGCAACTTTTATGGTAAAAGTTCCAAGCAAATATTGCCTTCTTGCTGCCATCTCATATTTCATCTTCTTTTGAAACAAATATTCTCTCTCATCTGCCCTTGTAAAGCAGGGTATTTGTGGTAGTTCTCCTAAGACTTCTTGTGTGGTGAAGTATGTGTATCCTGCTCATGGTGATTAGCAGAAGTAGCAGAGAGGCACTTATGAGAAGTGTTTAAAATTTAAGGCAACCAAGGACAGAAAGAACAAATGAATCCTGGGCCAAAGGCAGTCTGAATAGAGTCCATATGGCATGTCCAACTCCTCAGGATCCTCTGTAAGTGCTGCTGGATGGAGAGTGCCCCATCTGGCAGATACATAGTTCCCCTCTTATGGAACCTTTGAGAAAGCGTTGATTTTATAACCTATCTGGAAACTGGACTGGTGACATAAGTAAAAGGAAAATTAGGATTGCTTTCATTTCTCTGGAAAAGTCTCTGACAAGAGTTATGGATGTATATTCTGGAAGGAAAAGCAACACTGAAAATGCTAAAACAAGTTAGTCATTGTCCATCATTTGCCTCATTGATTTCATGGCCTTGTGTATTAAATTTGTTGAGACTGGAGGTACTAAATGGAACACATTTCATCATTTGCCCTATGAAATGCTATATATTTCTAGCATCAATGGACACAGCACTCAGAGTAGGGGTTTGGGACAAAAGTGCTAGAGACACCTTTGTATCATGACAAAACTCCCATTCAGTTTTATCAACACAAAAGGCAATGATAAAAATTTTATTTCAGAATGTACATTGCTAATTAGTTCAGAGAAAATAACCAAGCTACACAATAACTCCTCAAATAAGATTTGAACACTCGGAGTAATTAGGATAAAAGTTTCTCATTTCCACCATACTCTGACAGGTGTGAATAGAGTAAGCATGTGTTTCAGCTTTGGAGGCGAGTACATCGAGGTTCAGATGGTAGTCCTGTCACCTTAAACTTAGGGAAAATTACTTTACTTGACCAAACTTCAGCTTTTTTAGTGGAACAGTAGGTATGTTACTGGTTTCTTATGAGGCTCTAAAACGATCCCATTAGCTTCTATGATAATGTATTAGGTATCAGTAAAGAGAAACTGAGTGTGCACTGTCAGTTCTATGTAGGTCTTTAACCATGGAAGCTAGCACGGATGTTACCCTTAGTTTACCAGCTCACCTCTGCCAGGTAGGTAACCATGCTCAAGGTAATGTCAGCGTAGGCTTCGTGGAGGTACCGGCACACCACGCTGACCCACGTGGCACAGTCCCGTGTGTAACTGTGTGTTTTATAAAGTGTCATCACGTGTGCAAGGTTCGAAAGTTTAGGGTTTTTCTCTTCCAAACAGACCTTTGAAGATAAGAAAACCAATTAGGGATAAAGCATTCTGATGACTAGGAAGACACATTAGCAATTTTGCTATAAATCCTGATGGTCTAGAAAGTAGACTGATACATGTTTTGGTGGCTACGGAAACGTTCATCTTACTAATTAGCTAAGACAGTTTTCACTTGTTTCACTATTCCTCACCCCATTGCTTCCTTTCGTCCTTCTTTGCTTTTGCTGTGCCAGGGATTGAACCCGGGGACTCACACATGCTACCAAGTGGTCTGTCATTTAGCTACGTTCCTAACCACTCCTCCCCCATAAAATTTTATTTTAGACAGGGTCTTGCTAAGTTGCCCAGTTCAACCTTGAACTTGAGATTCTCCTGCCTCACCCCCTAGGTGCTGGGATGATAGATATGTGCCACTATGTCCGGTACCACTCATTCCTCTTCATAATGAAAAGAAGGAGGACAATGTGCATCATCTACTCCGATAAGGATGGTACTAATATATCAGTTTTTGAGAAAATCATTGCCTTCTCTGGGCCTTTCTGATGGCCCAAGTGGACTTGCCTGAATGTGGAACCATACTTCATACCTGAGCAATCCTTTCGGCTATGTCCTTACAGAACTGATTTGGATTTTCAAAATGCTGGATCAGCTGGGGCAGGAGACACAAGACATTCAGTGGAAACCCTGGATTAGAGAAGACACAATGGAGAGAGCTGAATGCGGTACATTTTAACTGGTCACAATGGGAAAGCATGTTATAGATTTTATTCTGATGGGACGTAGAACCATTCCTGACATAGCTTAAACACGATCTAAAACAAAATCCATGAAAAGTATATGACTACAGCAGCACCAGTCATAAAGGAGGCACTAAAGCAGATTTGTAATTATGACATACAGTGGTCATCTTGGTGTGGCTTGTGAATAGGGACTGGCACATATTTTTTTGGTACAGACTGAAGTGAATTGAAGCTGTAGTTTGAAATTTTTATGAAAAAGCACATTTTAAGAAAAATTAATGTGAGAGGACATAAACCAAGTAATTGAAATCTTAGTCACATAATCAGAAGGACTCTTTGAGATGATGAGTAATGGCCTCGTATCTCTAAGTTAAAATCTAGCCCATGAAATGGATTCTGGGTGACTTGTCATGGTATTAAAGATCTGATGTGTTGATTTGGCTTAATTCAAAGCAATAGGAAACCAATGCACTTTTCAGAAGAAAAGCAAAGCCAAAAAAATTTTTTTTTGAGAAATAAGAAAAAAAAGAGAAAATGTGTATATAAGAACAATGGGATTAACAGCATCTATAATATTATCTGGAAGGCATAAAAAACTAATTTCTTGAGGGTGGGAGGGGTAAGTATTAGGGATTCAACCCAGGGCCATCACACTGAGCTATATTCTCATGCTTTATTTTTCATTTTGAGACAGAATCTCACCAAATTACTAAATTGCCCAGGTTGGGTTCAAACCTGTGATCCTCTTGCCCCAGGCTCCCAGCATGCTGGGATTACAGGTGTACTCCACCACTGTTGGCTGATAATACTGTTCTTATATGTAATTTCTGCCTCTTTATTCTCTACTTGCCCTTCAGGTCCTGAGGGTGGGGTTTCTAGGACAGCCATAATTAAAGCCTTCATGTGGCCGTGTCCATCCTTAGCTGATGTTGCTCAAGCGCCTCAAGGACAACGTCCCTCACAGGAAGTAAATAGGGAATTTGGAACCATTCACATTCATGTGTCCTTTCTCTCAGTGACCTAAAACTGATCAAGCAAGACCTAGGAAAGTTTTCTGGTGGGCCTGATAAGTACACTTAAGACTTTTTTTTCAGACAGGGTCTTGCTATGTAGCCCAGGCTGGCCTTGAACTCATAGTGATCCTCCTGCCTCAGCCTCTTGAATTCTGGGATTCCATGTGTGTGCCACCCTGCTTGGTCTTTAGAGGACTAAATCAGACCTATAAACTAGATTGGGGAGATGTAATGTTTTACTTAAATCAAATACTGACTTGTAATGAGAGACAATAGGTATAGATCTGCGAGTTTCTTAAGTGTATTACAGATACCCGGGTATACATATTTTCAGAGTGGGTTAAGTAGAGCCTAGCCAGCCCTGCTGCAGAGGAAAATTACCTAGGTGACTAGATAGAGAGCCCAAAATATCCCAAAGACCTCTTTGTTGTAGGGCTGAGATTTCTTCTGGATTGTTACCTGTCTGTACCTGGAGGTGACAGATCTCTTTAGCAGGCTGGGATTTTAGGACTTTTTGATTCAATGTCATTTATTGGAAAATAAACCCTAAAATTGAGGCAGACTTTGAGCTTCCAAGTGTGTGTCCACCATCCCTGGCTCAATCACTTGCAGTCCTGAATGGAACCAGGCTTTAGGAAAGGGTTTCTAGCAGCCCATGCAGGATTCATTCCTATCCTGTTGTTGGTAATAACTGCGGCTTGCGAGAACCTTAAAGGTTTCCCTTGCAAATCATCAGACTGCTGTGAAAGGCACACTTTTAGCCACACTGAACAGAGTGCTGTGCTAAATAATATAATTGGAGCACTTTCATTTTCTCTCATTCTCTTTCAACAGGTTAAAAGCAGCTACTCAGGTTCTTTGATTATTGGTTTAATTTTCTTTTGGTAATGAAGTTGGAGTTAATCATAGCTTTTGCCTCTGGGACATGTTTTGCTAAGGATTAGAGACCCACCCTAGGAGAACTCTTGATCTTGTCTTTCTGCACTTGAGATGGTTAGGATTTAGTTCCTCTGCCATAGTTGGAGTCACTCTTCTGTCCCTTTTCCACTGCCTTGCCCCTGAGAAACAATGCAGGTTACAACAGTATTTGGTCCAAGGCATTTCTCTCCTTTGCGGCTATTGGATTTCAGCACCAAGTTTCCAGAATGGTGAGTTTCCTCTCCCTGGAACTCTTCAGAGCAACACTGACCTTGACTTATCTTTGGGCCATATTCTAAAAACAACTGGTCTAGATTTAATCCTGAAAATCTCAAAGAAATGTACAAGTTTTAGCTCAAGTTTATCTGCCTTTCAGTCCTTAGGCAGAACTAGAGATTAACTCCTCTAACTTCTCCCTCCCCTCAAGTGTGATGCTGACTGGTTTTTGCAGCATAGGACAGACTGACTGATTCTTGTTACAAAAAATAAATTTTTTTGATAAATTCATTGATAAGACAAAACATTTTCAGGGAACTGTATGAGTTTAATAACAGTTTTAAACAAGAACAGGTATTAAAAGTAGGCACAGCCCAAGTCCCCAGAGGACTCTCATCATGCTCTCTCTCCAGAACATCTTTCCAGGCTGGCCACTGTTCTCGGAGACACACTAACTGAGGCTCTAAAAAGGAAGGCCTGTAGCTAAGTATGGTCTGAGGGTCACAGGCAAAATGGGAAAAACTGTCATAGGTAGACATCTGCAGCAGGGTGAGTGGAGCCTTGACAGGCCTTCTTCCCCCACTGTCTGAAATTCATACTTAGCTCCAGAGACTGCCACCTGGTCCCTTTCTACCCCCAAACCTGGCTTGGCACCCACCCCTGGAAATAGTTAAAATTACCATTTAGTTGTCTGTCCCTCTAGAGGACACAATTACATGTGGCTATCAAAACAGCAGTTTTGACTATCGACTGTGACTACCTAACAGCTATAGTTATGAAAACAACAATGAGAAGCCTACATAGCTGGAGATTCCAGTCAGATAAATCATCAACCTCGGGCCCATCTTAGAAACCGTCTTTGCTTTCACAGGTGTAAAAGGTTTTATTCCTTCTGATTCTTACTACAAGAGACCTCTGTTAATTGACAAAAAGTTTCAACTAGTCTATCATTACAAACTTAAAAACTGCAGAAGTTATTATAATTCAATTTGGCCAAATACGTCCAAGTGCATGCTGGTCTATTATTGTAATCCCAAATATTGAGTATGGTGTCCCAAGTATTGTAATCCCTTCCTCTGTCTTCCTCACAATCCAAGGTTATATTTATAATCCTATTGAGACGTTATTGGAATCCCGGCAAGTTAATTCCAGTCTACCATCTCCAATGCAACCCACGGCAAGAGTAAAGACACCAACATATATTCCAAGTTAAGGCAGCCAAGGGGTACTAAGTCCAATCCCCGTGAGGATGTGCAGACAAAGGCCCTGAACCAAGGCCTCTCCCAGAATTTATCTTGTGAAGAAGGGGGTGGCTCGAGAATGAGTGACAGTGAGGATGGCGGGAACTACATAAGTAAATTGAGCTGCCTAGTCAGGCAGTGAGAAAAGCATCATTGTAAAACGCAAGGAGAATGACATGCAGAAGGATCAGTCTGCATAATTCAATGAAGGCAGCAACTGAATTTTTTTTTGGAGGCTGTTGCTTCAGTTTCTGATATGTAAACTTTTGTGCCCTGAGGACTCATAGCCTCTTTATCTCGAGGCTCATACCCAGTTGACATTCCTGGAGCTGACTGGCTCTACCATCCTGCTGTGCTCATATCTTTTACAGAAAGCACTATGCAAAGAAACAGGAGACTGTCTGATGGCTTTAGAGATTATACACCAGTACGTTGGCTAGCCTTATTTGCAATGCTTAGAGCCAACTGAAGAGAGACTGAAATACCATAGTCAGCTCTGTACATATCAGTATAAGGAAATAGGTCTCGATACAATCCAAGTTGCAGAAATTGTTCTGCATTCAAGGGGAGCCACTCGCATTGTCTTCCACATTCTATTAACAACTATCTTATGTGTACTTGCCTGCCTGTTCAATTTGTTACTGGTTACAATACTTACAGCTATTTTGTTTGAGCTCAATAAATTTTTTCTTCTTTTTGCCTTTGTATATTTTTAAAATACTTGTCTGTAAATTAAGTTGGCTTATAGATAAATATCATTAGACTAAAGGACATGCACCCACCCAGGCTACCAGCTGATCAAAATGATGTTAAGACTGGTTACACAAATGCAATGCATATTGTTGTGTATGTACAGTAATTCGGGAGTCTTCCATGGGTCAACAACATGTTATGATCTAAAAATTTGTTAACATAAATAGAGAACTCTTAGGATTAGGGAAACTACTGGACAGGACTCCCCTTGGTAAATAAAGGAGATGACTGGAAATATTTTTATTTCCATAGACTTATGGGAGACACACCCCAATAAATGTTGCTAAATATATTATTGTAATATGTTTACAGTAGTTATCATCAAAAGATTAAGTTTTCTGTGGGTAAAACAATAAGGTTTTATTTAAAGATACTCTTGGCACAAAACTGAATTAAGAGACAAAGGTTTCCATACAGCTATGACATTCATTATTGCTAATCTCATGGTGTACTAAATGTATTCATGGCCTCCGGGTGTACAGGTCTTCTAGGATATAAAACTAGGATTGTTTATGGTGATAACCTTTTTCAGATACCTTGTGCTACAGCTACTTGTGACAAGAGGTATATGTCAAACCAACATGAGACCACAAGTCAAATGATAGTTTTAAAAAAACTTACATAATGTGTATGTTATATAAGTGTTACCCCACTTAAGGGATGCTCAGGCACTGAGCAGTCCAAACAATGCCAAGCACTAAAAGTGAAAAAACTAGACATTATAAACTTCTAAGGTACATTGACAGGCAGGTGCATTCTCTTTCGATGGAACCCTATTAAAGGACAACAAATTAGGTGAGAGTTTCTTTGTGCCACTTAATGTCTTGTGATCTTAAAAAAATTTCTGCTTTTTTATGATATTGTCTTAATATATCATCTAGAATACAAATAAAGACATATACTTTCTAGATTTGGGGAAGGGGTAGGGATGGAGCCCTGAGCTCCATGCATGCTTTGCAAGTGCTCTACCCTAAGCTATACCCCTTGCCCCACTGTACAGAATTTAAAAAGAAAAAATGATCCCCAAGGATCCATTTCCAAGCAGAATTGTTAAAAGCAGTAAGTCCATATTGTCTGTTTACCTTGAAGATGAACACAGCTACCACTAGAACTGTAAGAGTGAATGATGTTGGCCTTACCAATAGCTTGGGATGAATCCACCATGGATACTTTGGACACTGGTGTCAGCAGGCTGAAAAGCTGCAGGGTAAGGTCGGTGGTGGTGAGGGATGTGAATCCCTTCAGCAGCAGCTGCTGCAACCCTGAGAAGTCGGCCCACTTGAGCTGTGCCTGGAGTTTCTCAAGCTTCTCTCGGTTCTCGGCTTTATCCAGTGGCATATGTGCTAGTAGTCGATTCAACAGCCTTAAGGCCATCAGGTACTCAAACTCAAAGTCTGACTCCATCAAGGCCACCGTGACCCAGAAGATGGTGGCCAACAGATTGGTTGGATGATTTATGTGGGACGGGTCTGTGAGACTGTCCTTCAAGGAGGAGGAACTTCTGGTTTTGGAGGAGAGGCCCTGCTGGGTACATGCCTGAATTCTGTCTAGGGTAGCACTTCGAGGTGGGTCAGAAGATCGGTCAACAACACCAAACTTCTTGGGCACAGAGAAGCTTCTTTGGTGGCGGCTCCGCTCTGCTGTTGTGGTACTGCCACTGGCTGCTCCAGGGTTCACATTCAGTTGCCCTGTGCTTTTTCTGCTTGCTGTTAGTTTAGTGCTAGAGCTTAAATCTGGTGATGAAGAGCTGAGTATAAAAATAAATAAATTCAACAAAATATAAAAAGGTTTCAGTGAAAAACCAGTCTTTTAAATCAACTGGGAAACACTGAAGGAAGGAAATTATTCCTTTGAAATACTACTTTCTATTAGTTTCTTTTTCCTTATTCTTTTTTTTTTTCTTGGTACCTGGAATTGAACTCAGGACCTCGCACTTGCCAGGCAGGTGCTTATGCCGCTGAGCTATATTCCTGGCCCCTCCTTATTCTTAAACATAAAGCCATGAAACAAAACAAAACAAAACAAAACAAAACAAAACAAAACAAAACAAAGCAACCTTAACAAGAACAACCTTCTTCAACAAAAGAAAAACAAAAATTAATACTGTATTGGGTTACACTTATTTAAAGCCTAAAGAAATCAGCAGGTCACTAATCTTTCATTTATTTTTTGGTTGAATTTAGATAGGAATAATTATGAAATAAAATATACCTAGTAAGCACAAACTGATAATATTCTGTTAACTGGCTGATCAGAAGAGAAATGCAAAGGATATTATCTAGAAAGAAAAAAGTAAATAAAGCAGAGACTTTTTTAAACTTACTAAAATTTATGATTTCTAAGTCTGCTCAATGATTTCTAAGTCTACTCATGCTAGAGAGATAAATGTCTTTAACAATATTCTTGAAATTTTTACTGAATTAGATGAATCTTTAGATTCAAGTAGATAAATATATATGATGTTAGTGATCACATCAAAATTACCTTTCCACAGAAAAAAGTTCAAATTAAAACAAGGCCCAAAAGGATGGGCATTTTAAGCTTTACTGACTCAGTTTCAAGAAACATGAGATCAATTAGATAAACATGGG
>RJWT010031160.1:0-14452 GCA_004365215.1 Cuniculus paca | reverse complement strand
GACAGATCTCTCACTCTCTTTTTGAATTTTACTCTTTGGGTGAACTATTATAAAATAATTCTATAAATTATGTATCCTGTATTAAATTCTTTCCCTTGTAAACCCTAACTACAACAAATTGTTAATGTAAAACGCAAATACAAAAATGTCTCACAATTGCATAGGTACTGCAAGTCAGAGATTGAATTTGAATTGGGGCTTTTTTACTCCATCACCCAAACTTTGTACCTTAAGATATGCAGCTATCCTAAGGATATATACAGAATATGGGACCTGCTTCCATGACTGAAGGAATAAATAAAAGCTATAGAGAGGGATCAGGCAACAATTTAAAGAAATTGGCTGGCCACTACAATTGAACTTTGTCAGATGCTGGTTTCTCTGCAGCACTTACATTCCTGAGATTAACTGTGAGGCTCTGGCCAAATACAACCTTTATTGTTAGCAATGGCTTGCTATCTGAGGAATAGTATTATATTAGAAGGTTTTTTTCATCTTTGTTGTTGGTAAGTTAGACACTTAGCAGTGAGAGCAAGTAGATCAACCTTGGAGGGGAGTCAGTCTACTGGGCCTAGGCATAGCCTCCACTCTCAGTTGCTATGCTGTGAAGTAGACCAAGCTATCTCATGTGGATAGAAAACTTTGAGAACATGAAAAGAGAGATGCCCTGTCATCCCCCAGGTACTGTAACTTTCTGGCTCTTTCTTGAGGTTCTCCTGACAGACCCTAACTTCAAAGATGCCCAGATAGGACCTTTAAAAATTCATAGTGTCAATAAATCATGAGAGATTATAAAACTGATTTTGATCTTGTAAAATGCAAAGTTTCTGAGTGATTTGTTATCCTACTGTGGGTAACAGGACGGGTTGATATAGAGCCAGAGCCTTTTTCTTTCTACCTTCAATGTATCATAGTGTACCAGTAATCCCCTCTCATCATTCCTCATTTGTCAACTAGTTGTAGGGAATGTGGGGTTCTGGGTGTCAGCTGAGAGAAAAAACATTATCAAAACAGCAGTAGGTGGTGAGACTTAATCGCAAATGTATCATTTCACTGGGTAATACTAGCTCACTATAATACCTAGCTCATAATGGGCAGGGGAGGTCACATGATCCTGTGTCCAGGTGTTCAGACTCCATTAGGACCCAGTAACAATTTGAAGCTAGTTCACATGAACAGTTCTTGGCCATAGAGGGCATGACCATGTTACAGAATTCTAGGAGTCTATTCTGCAATTGTCCTATGGTAATTTGAAGTAGACACCACAGAGCAGTTTTTTATCCATTTTGAACTACCTCTGGCAATCTGGGATCTGTTGGATCATGAGAGAGAAGCTTAGACTTGTTGCATAACATTCTTCTGCTCTGGGAACTACCTGAAACTGGCTGTTTTCTCAGTTACCTATTGAATGAATTAGAGAAGTACTCTTAAGTAGAGTATATATTGCCTCTGAAATTCAAAGGTGCCTAGCCAATTTTACGCCTCAGAATTAGTAGGATAAGATGTGAAGTGCAACAATTTATTCTTCTGCTTTTGAGATATCCTTGGCATGTCCTAAAACAACGAAACTCAAAACTTCACCATCGTGGCAGGCCCTGGAAAATATTTGGGTTTATCTCCTTACCTGAATGCATGTACTTTCCCAGGGCATTCAGAGCACCCGCCAACTCCTGCCCCCTAGATCCAACTGGCATGATATTCTTAACATATGGGTAACGTGGAGGATCAAGCAATCTGCCGGACTGACCAAAAGATTTGTAGATTGTATCACAAGCAGAGAGCAGATGAGGTTCCACAGATTTGGACGAGACAGTGAATGTGTTCCAAATCCTGATTTAAATCAGCAGGGTAATCTAAGGTTTTAAAAGAAATTTTGTTATCAGTATATCCAAAATTTTAGTGATTAATAGTTATGCTTTAATTTTGGGGGAAATTCACCTATCATTTTTTGATAAAATTAGCTAAATGAAATACATAGATGATATTTACTTATGAATTTTAATTTTTTGTTAGTAGAGAACTTATACCTAAGGAAATGAATCATAAAACATCTCCAGATATGAATATTTTACATAAATATTTAAACTTTTAAAATTAAATATTTATTTTCAAATAAAAACAATTTAGACATAAATATATTTTTGTGTTAGGGGAAAAATTTAAGAATTGCTTGGACATATATATTCATCAAGTTAGAATTTATAAATTTTCAACTGAGAGTTGTCTTTTTGCCACAGTTTTGGAACAATTGAGGGAAAGGATGGGAAGCTATTATTTCCACTTTACACAAGATGAAACATAGCTCTGGCTAGCCCATCAAGCTCAATTAGCAAGTCATCCAAAGAACTGAAATTTGAAATAGAGTCCTTCTTTGACATTGTTCACAAATACCTAAGCAGAATAACCCAACTCAGATTCGACTGTCATGAGCAAAATATAAATATGTCCAAGTCTGTGTGTACTGTTGATGCTCAGTTACCAGTTAGCCGGCACTTATTGTGTGGCAGGTAGGACAACCTTACAGTTCTCTTCTTAATTTCATCTCTAAGTCCCAGGGTTGTCATTTGAAAATGACATGGTTGATTAGTGACATGAGGAGAAATAGCATTGCAAAGTAGCTGATACATCCTCTGAATCAAAAAATCCAGCTTTAAAGTATTCTGTGCCAAAGATCATCTTTTTCCTGAAGCTTCCTTACTGAGGCAGTGGCAGAAAATTCAGTCTTGGACAATGCCTCACAATCTGCACTTTGTACTCTGGAAACAAGTTTGATCCTATCCCGAGGAAGGGCACCCTCACTGATCATGGAAATCTCCTGTTCATTGCTAGCAACTTGCAGCAGTCACATTATTAGTCAGGTAACTTGAATGCTTGTGGTCATGTCTAAGAAGAGTATGGCATAAAATCACTGGTCTTTTCCTTTTAAGGAAAAGTCAGATAAAAATGGTAATATCATCCAGTCTAGAGGAGATGAGAGAAGGCAGAAAGACCAGTGGTAAGGAAACTAGATTCTGAAGTCTAGACCTGGGTTTACATTCAGACTCTGTCAAACATGGGATGAATGACTCAGGCTGATAATTGGAGTTCTCAAGTCCTCCAAACTTCAATTTTCTCATCATTAAATCAGGAATAATAACATCCATTTTATAGTGTTGCTGTGACGGTTGAGCAAGGCCATCCATTGATGAAAATAGCTTAATACTTGGTAAGTATAAATACAAACATTTATTATGTTTCTATTATTTTCCATGAACAGGGTGCAGTCACTGTTATGGTTTGTGTCTAGGTGGCCCCCCAAGTCTCATGCAGTTATAGAGGCAGCTGAATCTAGCATTTGTGATTGGTTCATTGTCTAGTGCTGGGATTAGTGGTATTTATTGTACTGCCCAGGGTTGGAGCCAGCATACTATATAAGGGAGGGAAGAAGGCATGTTTTGGCACCCTCTTTTTTGCTTTTCTACTTTTGTTGCTTGTGGGCTGCCACCAATGGCTGCCCCTCAGTCATACCACCCTGCCTTGGAGCCAACTGAGTATGGATTAAAACCTCCAAAACTGTAAGAAATAAACCTTTCCTTCCTTTATTTTGGGGATTGGGTATTTTGTCTCGGCAACAAGAAAAAATAACCAAGACAGTCACTAACAGATGGTTGTTGCCTTCAAAGATTTTACAGTCTAGAGGTACAGGATAAGGCAGTTGTTCTATAATAGCCAGGGTACTTAAGATGGGCAGCTCCTTGAGTTTGTGAAACTTCCACTTCTCCCAGAAGGATGAACAATTTCCTGGGTAAAGGAGGAGGAGAAGGACTTATTTAGACAGAGGAATTATTAGGTGATTCATTTCATTACTACTTGGAACAGGTTAATTAAGTATGGTCTCTCATCTTGAAAACATTAAATTTATCAAAATCAGTTATAATAATGTAGCTATGCTGTGTCTTGAAAGTGAGGGGGTATAGAGAGAATGGCTTTAATGAAGACCTAACCCTACCAGATCAGTTTCTGATGTGCCTGTCTTCATTCAGCACCCTTCTCTATTTTGAAGTTGACATGCTCTTTCTAGCATCCTATTCTCTTCTTGTTCAAGTCCTTTGTACACCCCCTGATGTTCTGTCTCTGCTTTCTGCACCACCAAATTTCAATTCAGCCTCTGTAATCTCATGCTTGCTTTATTTCTTTGGCATAATCCCAAATCTTTCAGCATGAATATTGGCTCATCTCCAATGACTTTATTCATCTTCTATTTAAATTTATCTTTAAAAATTTGCCAACATTTTCCTTATTATTTGAAATGATTCATCATCTAGGAGTCTGCTTTCTCCAGAACCAGATTAAGATAAAGCCAATAATTTAAGAAGTTTATCTGGGAGCTTGACCTCAGGAAACCCTTAGTGGAGAAAGAAAATGACACTTGGAGGAAAAGAAAGCCAATAAAGAAAACAACAGTTGAGTAGTACTCCACTGTATAAAATAAAAATCTTTATTTGTTCATTTTGAGATGTTTCTAGCTAAGTGGAGCATCTTGAGACCTTGCTCTTAAATGAAATAAATTGGACACTCATATAAACATTGATTGTTTCTCTGGTGTAAGAAATTAAGGACCAAAAGGTATAATAGATATTGTGAAATAGAAAGCAAATGTCCAAATGGGAAGGAGAACTATGGAGTGGAGATGGGGAGAAGATGAAGGGAAAAGAAAAAAATGAGAAAAGAAGGAAACATGGAAACAAAGCCTTTGTAAATAAGGAGGGGAAGAGGAGTTGAAGGGAAGGTAGTGAATGGGAAAAAAAGAAGAATCAAGATACGTTGTGTACAGGCATAAATTCCTTATGATGAATGTGATCATTATATATATCTAAATGGTACCAATAAATTTAACACATTTTAAAAAAAGAAAAACAAGAGTTGACCATGTTTCCACTGTGGGTTGGTAGATCTCCAGGACACAGTGATGATACTATGACTCCTCCACAAGATCAGACAGTTTGAACTTAGGGTCAATGAATCAGTTTTCTGATTTTCATTGAATGTTTATATGATGGCATGCATTCCCTTTAAATGTTATAGTAAGTTGATTAACAAGTTCTTTTTGTAGTAATAATCTCTTACTTCTCATATAGCTCGTATAGAATCTGCTCTCAGCATCCTTTTTCCCCCAAGGACTATTCTTAGCTTTCTGCTTCAGATCTCTTTTCACTCATCCACAACCTAACCACCTGTGCAGCTGCTGCCAGCACCATATGACTGTAGCAAATCCCATGGACCTTTTACTGGATGTTCCCAAATAACCCTTAAAACTGTCACTCCAATGGAAACTCATGTTTCTCTATCTTTATGCTAAAATGTAACAAATTTTAAAAATAAGAACCTGTATATTTCCCATTACCATTCAGCCACTGCAGACAGAAATCTGAGTCATTCTAAGTGACTGCTGGAGCCTCAACTCCCATATGTAAGGGTGGCCAAATCTACCTAAGAGGTAGGTCCTACCTCTTAAACATCTTATACATACATTTTCTCCTTCTCCTTTATCCCCACAGTTCCTGCCTTGTTTTAAACTGTCATCACCATTAGGGTAATTGTAAGTGCCTTCCTTATTGTCACCATCTCTATGTCGAGCTATGCCTTACCTCCTTATGATTTTCTGGTTGTGTGGTAATCTTTACAAAACTCAAATATGCTTGTGTTACACCTCTTGCCAAAACTAATTCAGAGCCACTTCATTATTTACATGATGGAAGCATCAAGGTTCCTGGCCTCGCCCCTGCCTATTTCTTCACAACAGTTTCTTTGTTTTTTATGAGTGCAGCAGAATCTGGCCTGATTGAGAACCTTCAACTCTTTTCTCCTCTTCATTACTTGGAAAGGAGGAAAGATTTCACTTCACTTACGCCTTAGCCGAAAGGTAAGGAAGTCTCTTGGGAAGTCTGTTTTGATAACCTTCTTGATAACATACTTCTAAAATAGAAATATTATCTTTCACTCAAGATTGTTGTAAGAATGAAACAAAATGAAATAGCCCTAACATAGTGCATAGCCACTGGAGGCACATACTCTATTTGATAACATTCTTTCTTCATGAGTCAGAGCATCCTTTACAGAGCATCCTCTGTACTCTGATATCACTTCAGAAAATGATTTCATGTGAGTATTGTATGAGTAAGAAAACACTACAAAAACATAAAATTATCTTGTGAAGCGATAGAGAGGGACTCTATATCATTCAATCCATCCCTATATTCTAGCAACTAGACTATGCTGGGCCTGATTGATAAATGTTGTTGACTGAACGAATAAACAAAAACATTTGCGAGGGGCTTCTGATCATACTAGACAGGGTGAATTTTGGACAAGAACTTCTGACTGAGAGAGCAAATGAAAGCTCTCATCCTGATGGCTCGATGTGGGACTGAAGCAGTACTGGTATGGGGGTAGCATTCTTTTGTCTCCCCTTAAAACATGGTACCACTTGCAGTAGCCCTGATGCTAGTATTGGAAGGGTAACAAAATTATTCAGCTTAGGCAAGAAGCTGAGCTCATTTTAGAAATGAACTTATTAAAGAAAACAGGGATGATCTTCTGATAAATTGGTGGTAAGAATTTTGGGCAACGAATTATTTGTAAAGGATGCTCTGACTAATGAAGAAAGAATGTTATCAAATAGAGTATGTGCCTCCAGTGGCTATGCACTATGTTAGGGCTATTTCATTTTGTTTCATTCTTACAACAATGTTGAGTGAAAGATAATATTTCTATTTTAGAAGTATGTTATTTTCTCAAATTATTAGTAAATGGACAGGCTGGGATTTGCCTTGGCTTTTCTAATTTATATCTAAAGACTTCTCCACCAGATTAAAGGAATCCTGAGTGCTAGTTATGGCATTTATTAACAGATTGTCTGAACTTCCTAAATTTGTTTTTACTTATAAAAATTCTTTTATTTAATTGTAAAGTATGTAATGTTTCCAGTATTTCTTGGAACAAAAATAGTTTTTCATCCGCTACCAAGTCCATTAGCATATGGCAGGTGCCTAAATGTTTGTCAAAAGACAAATGGATGGATGGATGTTGCTACAGATATGTAAGACATTCCTCTTTTTGAGGACATAACAATTAAAGGTAAACAGACAGTGGGCCAATATAGTCATTAAGTGATCACAGTGATATTCCCTTAAGCCTGTAACATTTTTCACGGGCTTCTCACTGGCGGAAAGGAGAGAAACTGTGGCAGAAAACAACATGATTTAAAAGTATTTCAGGGATTTTAAAGTATTTCAATTCCTTCAAACACCTGTGAATCCAACTCATAGATGAAGCAACTGATGCATAGAAAGGATTACCTAACCAAAACTATGCAGGTAATAAGAGTGTTGTCTTACTAACTTTGTTTATGAGACAGATCTGTTTATATAAACATTATGAAATGTTTAAACATCTATTTATAAAAACATTATGGTATATGTAAACATTAGGGAATCACACATGTGTAACCCATCAGTTTCATTGAGCATCCCCAAACTCCTTTGCCTCAACCACAGTATTCCCCTTTTGGACATATTTTCTAGTCACTTCTCCATTTTCCACATTGAACTTAAGTGGGAGCTCTGTCATGTTTTCTCATGCATGGATGATGGGAAGAATGGACTATCCAGTTCTGTTTACTCCAGGGGCTGATGGTTTTCAAGGAGATATCTTCCAAAGAGAAGACAGTGTAAGATATCTTGACCTAATAACACACTCAGTTACTATCTGGCAATAGCGAATATGAGTTCATCTGGCTTCTCTGTTCTAATATGACCCTATCTACCCCCAGAAACTTTTGCATAATACCCACATTTACAGAATGGCAGAACAGTTGAGGGAATATTCCTTGGAACTACAATAAGTTGAACACCTAAATCTGACATTTACTGTGTAACCTTGGATAAATTTCCTAACCTTTCTGTATCTCTAAATCCCTAAGTCCCTAGTCTAAAAGAATAAAAGAACAGAAGAGTGAAGAAGCCATTTTAAAGTCTGGTGTGTAGTCAGAAATAGGATGGTTTCTCCACTAAGCATCTAACTGGTTCTTCTCTAGTACCTGGGCAGGGGGTTGCTGAGAGGCTCAGTAGAAACAGAAGAAATGGACAAGACAAGTGACTTCTACAAAGCCTCACTGCATCTTCATCACAGAGTCTCAAAACTATTGGGTTAAGGAAGTTCAGGTTAAATGCAGTCTTGGCAGGTCTTTATTCTCCCACGCTTCAATCTTCCACTGCATTGTTTTCTGATGGAGCTGCAGCCTCTCCACATTGGCACTGACTGGGTTACTCCCAGTTCTGAAACTCACTGTCCTTTGTCACTTCTGAACAGTGAGGCATGAAAGTGTTCCCTTTCCATGGTAGGCAGACCCCACATGCCCCTCCTGAATAACTGCTTCTTACAGATTACACAATGTTTAATTCCAGTTGCACAAGAAACCTTGCTTTCATCATCATCATCATTATCATCATCATCATCATCATGCTTATATGCGTGCTATGTCAGAATTTAGTGAAAATAGGTAAACTTTGCAGCATGCAAAGATCTAGCTTTGAATTCTGATTTTCCATTTAGAAATTATGTGAGCTAGTTACTTAATCATCATCCCTAAAACGCAGACAACACCTCTATCAGAGGATTACTCAAGAATATCGGATGCCACTTGTAAGGCATTTCCTTTATTTTCATAGTGACATATTAAGGTACATATGCACATTAGAGATAATTCAGTGCATTTAAGAAAATAAAGATGCTATGAGAATTTTCTATGAGAGGGGACAAACATAACAAAGTTTTAAAACTCTAGTTTTTTTCTTCCTTTGGCAATGATGTGTGTACATTGGTAATTCCTACAATGAGGAAACATGCCTTCACTCATGCATAATATGACAGAAGCTAAAAATGGAGGTGAGAATGATGGCATCGTGTCCTTTCCTCCTTGTAAAGTAGTGCTGCTGAGCCATTTGTTCTCTGGATTTAATGAGAGTAAATACTCCTGAAAGAAATCTACATATATCAGACACTACTCATACTCTTAGGCAGAGAGACTACAAAAGGGTCTTTGAATGTGATCAGCATATAATGTGACACTACTTGATAGTGGGGCAAGCATTTGTGTCCCACTATTTTACATTGTGCTATATGCTGGTTTTTCATTTGTTTGATTTCTACCATACTTTTTGATTGCTGAAATAGTACTGTATCAACATTGTCCTAAGTTTTAATTATTCCATCTTCTTTTAAAATTTAGAAGTATACAGAATGTTTTATTGCATTCATTTTGTTGCAATGAAAATGTTCACATAGTTTAATGTCCTGATTTCCTGATTCATTTGCTATGGTGCTGTTATTTCTTGATAATGATTTTAACAGAAGCATAATTATACAACATGTTTTACTTAACAGTTCTCCCACTGGTATCTATGTAAATTGTCTAAAGCATTCTCCCTCATTAAAAAAAAGTCCATCTATATTCATTTGGGATCTATTGTTATGACTGGTAGGAATTCTTCTTGAAGTAAATTGAGTTTGTGAGGTGGACACTGAGGTAATTCAGGAAATTCAGAAAGTTTCAGCACCTAAGTCTTCTTTTTCTTTTTATTTTTTTCAGCACCTAAGTCTTAAAAGAGGGCAAGGATAGGGCTGAATGTTAGAACTTTGGAAGTTCAAAGGCTTGCCATTTGCAGCATCTGCCTCTATCAGTTCATCAGTGTGATTTTTCTCTCCTGGCTCAACCAGATTTTCTTTCTTCTTTTTCTACCCCAAGTGACTGTACAAATTCTAGATTTTTACACATTGCAATTTTAACCACTTCTGAGAGACCGACTTTTTTTTGGTTCTAGTTTCAAACAGACAGCAAAGAAAGATGGTTATGGTTATTGTAAAATCAAGGGTCTGTTGCTGGATCAACCCATGTGGACAGGATCTGGAGTTTGAGTGAAGATCATGTTCCCAGCTTGGCAGTAGTGTCAGGCAGGTATGGGGCAGGTTCATATCTACAGAATGAATGCTCCCCTGGAAATATATATAATCAGGGGCAGCATCCAAAAGATAAGGTACCAGAAAAATAAACATACAAATAATACAGTCACAAAAGTCTTAGTATTTATGTTTTTCTCATTCTTTTGATTGATTGATTTAGCAAAATTATATATGCCCTTCTAATAATTCTTGAGATGATTTACCAATTTACTTTCACCCAGATTCCTCTAAATCAATCCAAAACGTCCTTTGGTTCCATTGCTACTCCTCCTCTGTCCTTCTTGCTGACATGGAATGCATAAATATTCTGTGATCTTAGGAGGAGTTGCAGGGGTCAGAGATTGTTGCTCAGTCATTCTTTGAGCCAAATAGAGAATCCGTGTGACTGTTTGGGCAATCTATAGGGCTACTTCTTCTCCTTCACTCCCCCAGGCTGCTGTCTGACTTGCCTCTGTTCCTTTCTGCTGCTATTACCCTATTTTACTTTCTGAACTTCCTTCTCTATCTAGCCTCACTACTAAAGTGGGATATTTTCATTCCTCCCTCCTCTTTCTGAAATAAGCAAAGAAACCCATTTAGATGATAAATGTTTTCACTATTGGTCACATCAGGGAAGCTAAGAGGATTGGCCAAAATGACAAACACTGGTGAGGGCTTGGCTTAGTTTACAATTTCTGAAATTGTTCAATAATCTTAAGAGAAATAAATTTGTCTTCTTCCCTAGATCTTCTGGTTGCCTTTCATAGATTATTTAACTATATCTTTGCTTTTAATTACATTGTTAAAAACATTTAAAATTTTTCATGTATGTGCTCACTGTCAAGAATATTAAAAATACTGTACACCTAAAATTGAACAGTGAAGCATATAAAAATATCAAGGATAACACCACTCAGAGCCTTTGCCTTAAAAAGCATCCCATCTGGTTTATCTCATCAAGTTTGTCCCCGACTAAGTTGCTCAATCCTTTCATGAAGGTAGATTCAGTGCTATGATCACTTCCTGTTTTTGCCTGTGAGTCACTTTCAGAATCATCTTTCTGAGAGTATGTTAAGATTCCATGGTTATGAGAGCATTTTCTCATTTGACCACCTTTCTGGAGCATCAGATATTGTATGTTAGTCAACTATCCATGACTGTGACTAAATATCTGAGGTAAATAACTTATAAGAAGGAAGGGTTTACTTTAGCTTACAGTTTCAGAAGCTTTAGTCTGTGATCAATTGGTTCTGCTACTTTTAACCTTTTGGCAAGGCATGATCTATTCATCATGTTGAGAGTACATGATTGGAGAAACTGCTTACAGCTCAGAGGAAGGGAAAGCAACAGAAAGGGACTGGGGGCCCAGTATCGTTCTCAAGGACATACCCCACAGTGACCTAGCTTCCTTCCACTAGGACCTATCTCTCAATAGCAAAACAGGCTGGTGACCAGACCTTTAACACATGGGTCTTTGATGGACACTTACCAAACCATTGTATGTGGCACCCAGCTTTCTCTTGCATCTTTTCACTGTGTCTCCTTGTTCCTCCTTCTCTATTCCTGCTCATGAAACAGGCAGCTGCACATTGTTCTTCCCCCTTTCATCCCTTAGTTTCAAGCTGATATGCAATGGTTATACATTGCTTTCTTTCTTGTTCTTGATAGTTTCCAGCTCCAGAAATCCTGGGGAGTCTTTTCCTGATTTATGTTAACTCTGATTTTTTGGCATCCAGGAACTGGTTTCAAGGCTTAACTTTTCCTTATCTACTTGTAGTTTCTCTCGATTCTGTTCCAACTAAATATTTTGGCTTCTTCTGATATGTGTTTTCTGATATGTGTGAAACAATTGCAAGCTCTGGCTGGGGATCTAGCTCAGTGGCCTAGGTGCCTGCCTAGAAAGTGAGAGGTCATGAGTTCAATCCTCGATGCCAAAAAAACCCACAAAAAAACAAAAAAAACAAACCATGGAGAAACAATTGCAAGTTCATCATTTTGGTGTCTGCCTTTATGGAAGTGGTAGTGTTACATGTTCATCTAATTCCTTTTTCTTTTTCTTTTTCTTTCTCTTCTATGACATCCTCCATGTTATTTTTTTCTCTATCTGCCAGCACATAGCAGAGGATCTAATGGTGAACTCCAAGGCCACAGAGAATCATGAGTCTCAGGGATGGAAGGGCTTTGTGACTCTAAGTGACTGCATGGATCATAGCCCTCCCCACTTTCTCCCATTGTCTACCAGCAGTGAAGTGTAATGTAAGAGACTTTCTTTTTCTAAATTACTGAGTTTTGTTATTGTTACTGTTACAACATACTACTTAATACAACCTTCAATAACTCCAACCAACTTCCACTTTTTACCTTACTTTACAATAAGTTCACCTTTATTAACTCTTCAATAATTTTATTCCCACTCTGAGCGAGTTCTTGAGTTCTCATTTCATTGCAGAACAGAGCTAGTGACTCACTGAGCTCAATGATGTGAACATCTGTCAGCTCTACTTATTTTCTTAATTTCTTTCCCAGTTAATACCTGGATATTCTCCCTCTCATTTTCATCTATTCAATGACTCACTTCATCAGAGTCATTCTCCCCAAATCCAAAGTACTTGAATATTATAAGCAACACAAACACTAACACCTCATATAAACTGAAGGAGAGGTATTATTTCTTTTCCTTCATTTACATTTAAAGAAACAATATTCTTTACATTTTTAGATTTCCCCAAGTCTTTCATTACCAGTTTTTCACAAGCATGTTATCTGTCTTCCTTAACATCATAATGATACCTTGTATACCTTATATAATTTCCAATGACAGGCACTTCTCTGGTTATCCATTATCCCAGTTAGTTTTCTCAGTAATCCTGCATGTCAATATTGTTATCTTCTTTTTACAGGAGTTTAGTAAGTTGGTTAAAGTCACATGGCCTACAATGATGGAATCAAAATTATAACCTAGGTGGATTCAGATCTTTCATTCTATTATTCTGAACTGTATTGTTCATTTACCATGTACTTCTGCAGACATGAAAGTCTTTGTTTGTGCAAGATAAAACAACAGTTAGAAAATAAGATCTCCAGAGAAGTGTAAAGAAAAGGTTTGCTGGTAATAATACTAAAGTTACAGAAGAGCAATTGTATGCAAAGAAAAGTATAGAAATTATAGCCATTCACAGACTGGGGGGAGAGAGAATAAGGCCACACCAGGAAGCAAGCCCAGTCTGGGAACGAGCACCGTGCGCAGGCCGCCACTAGACTGGGAACAGCCAGACCCCAGCCCCTTCCTGTGTGGGCTGGCAAACAAGAACTACCAATTTCCCCCTCCCCCGTGGTAAGCAACCAGCTTATCCAGAGAAACACAGGCTGTGGTGATAGCTATTGAGGTGAAATGCAATTGGATGCTTGTGGTGCTTTGGTGTTTCACTGACATTGCAAGTCTAGGGCCAGTGGTCTGATCATCTGTTTGGAGGATAGTGGTACACAGTGTGGCATCTAGGGGGGATCTCCTTCTGAGGGTGGTAGCCATTGTTGATTCTCTATGGTCTTGTTTTGAAGTCCTATATGGTTTCCATTGTTTTGTTGAGCTGGGTTTTACTCTCTTGTTTTGTTTGATTATGTTAAATCTGATGACAGGAGCAGCTATTTCAAAGATAGCAAGATATACTATGGTAGCAATTTTGGATTTACTGTTGGCTTGTTTTAAAGTCCTTAATTGCATTTATGGTCTTGTTTTTATTGCTTCTATTCTATTCTGTTCTGTTTGATTTTTACTATGTCCAAAGTTATCTGCAGCTGTTTTGAAGACATCATAAGGCATTATGGTAACTATTGTTGATTCTGTAATGCTTTGAAGTCCTGTATCACTTACACTGGCTTGTTTTGATTGGTTTTATTCTGTTTTATCCTCTTTAAAATAAAAAAGAAATTACATATATTCCTGCTAATTAGTTTCAAGATTAAGACTAGTTTAGATATTAAATAATTTTATAACTACCTATCATTTTCACCTTTAATTTTTTCTTATAAAAGTAGTTGTGAAATTGCTCTTTAAGAGATCTTTTTGAAGAAAGTTCCTTCTAGATTTGTAAACCACTTATTAGGATTTCAGCAAGCTCCTTGAGTGATCTTGTGAGTTTATAAAGGGTACCACTTTATTATTTTTGGCTTTAGAGAAAGATCTTTAGTGTTTAGAGAAGAATTTCAGTACTTCAGTGAAGCACAAAGGTACTTCAGTCAAAACTTTTATTACTGTTAAAAACAACTACAAATGGACAGTATCTATCTTTAAACCATTTACCACATGCCAGACAGTGCTCTATGAGAAGTAATCTATTGGCTGTTTTGTCCACTATCCAGATTTACTCTGTTACCAGACATTCAGAATCTTCTGAAGTTGATCAAAATTTGTTTAATCCTCATCTATAGCCTGGAACTCAAATGACTTCAGATTTCCATGATGTCAGCTCCAGTA
>RJWT010031159.1:0-14445 GCA_004365215.1 Cuniculus paca | reverse complement strand
CAGCTAATTGCTTGTTTTTAGACATCAAACATTTTGAAAGAGTTTAACATTTTAACATAGTAAAATTTCTATTTTGGTGCATTGAACTGGTGGCTTACTCCTTGAACTTCAGTTGACTATTTCACCTTTCTTTAATACCGTCAAATGTATCTTGAGAGGAGTGAGGATCCCAAGCTAAGCCTAAACTGTGATTCTGCAGTTTAGCATGGTTACTAGTGATGAAGGTGAGTGCGGTAAGCCCCTCAGGCATCTATTTACTTAGGGGAAATAAAAACTATGAGGAAGAGCTTCCAAGGGACAGAGGTGGAGAGATCAGGAGGAATGACAGTGTCTTAAGTAAGTTTTCCACTGCTATAACAGAGTACCTGAGAATGGAAAATTTAAAAAGAGCAGAAAGTTACTGGCATAAGGCTGTAGAGGCTGGGAAGTTCAACACTGAGGAGGTATATCTGGTGAGGGCCTTTGTGTTGCATCATAACATGGTACTAGGATTACATGGTGAAAGGGTATATGAGGGACAGCAAGAGAGGACCAATTTGTAACAAATCCACTCTAGAGGTAATCTCATCTCACAATGATGACAGTCTGTTCACTGGGGAAGAATGGCCTAATGACCTAGTCACCTCTCTCTAGACCTTACCTCCCAACACTGTTACATTGGGGGTTAGGTTTTCAATATGTGATTTGGGGGAGACATATTCGAATAGCAGCATGCAACGCCTGTCCAGCCCAGCTCCAGGTCTTAGATGTAACCTCCAAAGACAAGGGAACCACACTTGGAACAGGTAGGGGACATAACAATTTGGGCAGATATAATCCTGCTTTGGGACCTGTGTGACAAAATGTGACACTGAGCTGGAGAATGTACAGTTTCTTGCAAAACACCGTGTTTTACCTGTCTGCATGGAGGTTGGAAGGATGGTAACAGAGCTCAATCTCCAAGATCTATACTGAGGATTCAGTGAACTTAAATCACTTAGTACTGGGTTAGAGTTTAATGCCTGTTTGTTAGTACTACCTCTCTGACTGCATAACTTCTGGGGACGTTTAACATTGTTTCACCTCCCATCAGTCAGTGAGTCTCTTCTGCCTACCTCCTTCTGGCCAGAGGGAGGTAAAAACTCCCTCAAGTCCTCCCGAGGCATATTCTGAATACTTCACTATGACACAGGTGGCCTTTTTTATTTGATTTATTTTATTTTTTACTGTAGAGGGCTGTAAAGAATTCAAGCACCCCAAAACCATCCAGACCTATTCCTGCTGGCATAAGCAGGTACAATGGACGCCACAGCTGCTGTCATCTATGGGTCAAGTATTTGGATTGTAATGGAGATCAGATCTCAGGTGGCCACATGGCTCTGAAGATTAGAGTAAGGACAGATAAGGGCAGCCCTAACGTGTAGTGCACCTGCATCATTTTCTTTGGGAAAGACTGGGAATGGGTGGGAGGATATTGGATATTGAGGAAGGAAGAAAAGTGGATTTTAGCAGTAAGATTTGCAATGCCTGTAACCACTGATGTGTTGGGGGTGAGACTTGGTGTAGACGAGTAAACACAGAGATGTTGGTCAAGAGAATGGAGTGTTATGCTTAGGCAGTTTCTGCCCTTACCCTGCTCCGTGGGGGCCATATTCCTCAAGTGCGGGTTATCTGTGTCCAGCAAGTGTTTCACAGTGTGCCTGGCATAAGTGGCCTGCCTGCACACTGGAAATGCAGCACGGGGCTCTCTCTGTGGTCAAGGAGGACTCAGAGTTCACTTAGCTCTCATTATTGGCCATCTTTTCCCTGCAGGAATGGGGCACCAAGGATAAAGCTCCAGCGTGGGCCTGGAGCTGCCTTGCTGGGCAGGGGACTTTGACAAGAAAAGGACAAGACCTCCTTTTTGTTGTAGATGGAGAATTTGGGGGTCCAGTGTTCCCAGTAGCCCATGGAAGAAGGAAAGTTACTATAGAGAGAATAAAGCCTCCACAGGGTCCAGATTTTACATTCCTGCATCCTACCTATGTTATTGAGGGAAGAGAAGAGGGAAAAGAAAAGAATGAAGAAGGAAAGGAATTGATTACTGCTCTAGGCCAGATACCTTACTGGACTTCAAGAAAACGTATAAAACACTGAACAGTACTTGCCACATAATACTTGCTTAATTCTCATAACAACATAAGGTGGACAGTATTTTTTGTTTTTTGTTTTTTGGTACCAGGGATTGAACTCATGATCTCGTGCTTGCCAGGCAAGTGCTGTGCTGCTGAGCTATATCCCCATCCAGGTGGGAAGCTTTTAATTTCTATTTTATGGATGACGAAATTGAGGTTTGGCAAAAAGAAGTACTTAGTGTAGGTGGGGTCAAAATGTAACACAGCCTATCTGACTTCAAACCCTGTAGTAGGGAGAAATGCTGGTCCTCTTCGGGGACTGGCCAGGCTACCCTGGGGCTGATAAAAGGTCAGCGAGGGATGAAGAGGTAGGGTGAGGGTGGACAAGGAAAACAGGTGTTGGACTTCGGTGAGAACAGCAGCCACTCAGGGACATAAGCATCCTTGGACCCCAGGGAATCGTGCTTGGGCTGGACCAGAACACAAGGCCTCTGAGCATTACTGAGCACATGGGTACCCTTAGAGGGTGAGAGAGTGGGGCTCGCCTCCCAGCAGTACTGCTAGCAGGTGCTCAGACAGTGACTGTATGGGTATTTCTTCGTCCTTGTCGCTGGTATTTTTTTTTTATATTGTTGCCAGTATTATCATGTTCTACCCCTCTAGAATCTAGAAGAACACATGAATCAAAATGAAAATAGATTCATCTTTCCAGGTCAGAGTTACAAGTGTTAGAATTCTCAAGGTTGATCTGCCAGTGATGTTATGACCACAGGCCTCTATCAAAATTCCTCTTTGCAAAGGAAGTGGTATGTGTTGTTTTTTCCAGTGGAAATACAAATGATTCACTGTGGAAACATTGGCTGTTTCACTAACTGATTCGTTTGCTAGTAAATGATTGTCCAAGAGCTGAGGTTGGGACTCAGAAATCAAACTGCAAAAATTAAGATCCCTTTGTATGCAGGCCATTATGCCAAGGGGCTAGGGATGTGAAGGTGCAGGTTTTGTCCAGTAAAATTTATAACCTCAGGGAGAGACAGGAAGAACACATGAAACTGTAACACGGATGAGATCTGTGCTGCTCACACTAGGCATGGTATGATCAGAATATAGGATCAGAGACATGAGGAAGACTTACTGAAGGGGCTGCTCAGGCAAATATTTTGGAAAAAGGACCCCAGGTCTGGTAGGGAGAAAGGAGCCAGGTAACCTGCAGGTGTTGAAGGAGAGTGTCTTGGTTACTTTTCTCTCGTTGCTGAGACAAACACCTGACACCCAAAATTAGGGAAGAAAGGGTTTATTTAGCTTACAGTTTTTGGTGGTTTCAGTCCATAATCAGCTGGCTCCAAGGCAGAGTGGCATGGCACTGGGGCAACACTTCAAGGCAGCAGCCAGAACAAAAGAGAAAAGCAAGCCTCTTCTCCTCCCTTACATTGTACACAGCCGCCCCCTTCAGGGTGGGTGTAACACACAAAATGTCCTTGCCCTCCTTTGCACAGGATGAGGATATTTACAAAGTAAGAACCCTGGCTCCCTGCTGAGTCTCTCAGTTAAACCTCTAATCTGCTCAAGTTGACACAACGTATTAACCATAAGAATCCACCCCTTGTCAACTTGGCAACCAGACATAGTTCTTTAAAGCAGTCTCCAGATACCAGGACATGCTAATTTTTACCATTTTGCAACTTGAACATTATAACATAGCTTAACAATCCTTAAGAACCAGCAGTAAGTCTATCAACATTAGAAACAACATTTTTGTCCTTGGATACCCAAAGACTCATGCACATCCCTCTATGCAAATGGCATTTAGTCCATCTGCAAGAGTCTCCAAATTCCTAGCAGTTTCAGCATTGCTGAAAAGTCCAAGTCCCAAGTCTTTGAAATGTAAGGCAAACTCTTAGCTGCATACCCCTGTACAAATGTAAACAAAGTTAAACACTCAAAACATGCAAAGGCACAAGACAAACATTTTCATTCCAAAAGTTACAAACAGGAGGGTACAAAGCATTGGGACCAAAATAAGTCCAAAATCCAGCAGGGTAAATGTTAAATCCTATAGTTGCTTGTCCAGCATCTGAAGCAATCTGTGGCAGATTATGAGCTCCAAAGGGCTTGTGTGGTTCCACCCCTACAGCACTTACAGTGGTCACTGATCCCATCGCATCTCTCTTGTGTTGGCTCTGCTCTCCCATTGCAGGTTTCCTTAGAAGACCCATGTTCCTGGCTTTTCCAAACTTTTGGGGTCTCTGGTGTACCTTTGGCTTCACATTTACATCTTTATATATTGCCCTCTCAGGGGCACACTGTCTGGCCTCCCAGCCCTTCTGAAATTGGGGTGGAAGCCTTTTCAACCTCAGAACTTGTGCATTCTGTGTGCACCTAAAACGAGCACCACGTGGATGATGCCGAGGTCTGCTGCCAGCTGGAGCAGTGGCCAGGCTTCCCTTTCTCTTGGCTGTAGGGGTCAAGCGCCTGGATTGCTGGGCACTCTGCACCTGATTGTGAGGAACAGATTCTCTATGCCGCCACCATTCTGGAATCTCTTGGGGCCTCTGCTGCCATTCTGGAACATGGTGCTCTAAGGCTTTCTCCTCAAAGCAAAGCCTTTCACTTTTGCAGCTTGGAAGCTGCAAAGGTTCGAGACTTACTGCTTTTTGCATTGCCTTTAGGCCATCTTTTCTATTTCTCTGTTCCTCAACAATCAAGGTCTCAGCTTTATCTTTTTCTGGAGCTTCCTTTCTGGTCAAGCTCTTGTTTCAAATCACCCTGCTGGGTTCTGTGCTCTTGGCTCACAATGTAAATCTGGCTAAAAGCCCCCAACAATAGCCATGCCATGACCTCAACATTCGACTGCCTTGATATTTCTTTTGCCAGATTAATCAGTCCACCATCCTTAATCTCAGTCTCAGGCAAAGTCTCTGGACATGAGCAAAATGCAGACAGACTTTCTGCCAAGCCATAACACACATCATGTGGAGTCCAGCACCCAATATAGTCCTTCTTCCCAGCAGAAACCTCCCAAGCCTGGCCTTTACTGGCAGGCTATCAGCCTCCTGGTCTCCTGAGCTCTGACCAGAATCTCCCCTCCCGAGCAGCTTAAGCTGGTCCAGGGTTATTCTTTCAGGTGACAGCTCTGAACCTTTCCAAACTCTTCCCACACACCATTTCCAAAGGCTCTCAAATCACATGGTCAGGTACAGTCACAGCAATGGCCCCACTCCTGGTACCAAATTCTGTCTTGGTTACTTTTCTCTCGTTGCTGAGACAAACACCTGATACCCAAAATTGGGGAAGAAAAGGTTTATTTAGCTTACAGTTTTTGGTGGTTTCAGTCCATAATCAGTTGGCTTCAAGGCAGAGTGGCATGGCACTAGGGCAACACTTCAAGGCAGCAGCCAGAACAAAAGAGCAAAAGCAAGCCTCTTCTCCTCCCTTACATTGTACACAGCCCCACCACCACCTTCAGGGTGGGTGTAACACTCACAAAATGTCCTTGCCCTCCTTTGCACAGGATGAGGATATTTACAAAGTAAGAACCCTGGCTCCCTGCTGAGTCTCTCAGTTAAACTTCTAAACTTCTCAAGTTGACACAATGTATTAACCATAAGAAAGAGTAAGCCAGTGTTGAAGCTGCCCTCATTGTTATTTTTAAGGCTATTCTTATTCCTACTGCCTGGTTCAGAGCCGCTATTAGAGCAAGAGGGATGAAGATATTGGATTTAAGAAATGGAACAGGTCTAAAACAAGATCAGAAATTTGAGAGAAGGAGAGGTCAGAGATAGGTTCTGGAAATGTCTGGGAAGCTGTTTTGTTTCCAGGAGCTAATGCTTTTATGGTTGAATATTTCATTTGAATATGTTCTTCACCTATGCAAACAATAAGGTTCCCAGACAAGTATCTCAGAGGTCTCAGCACTTACTTCTCTGATAGAGAAACATCATTCTGTATTGCTATGGGTAATGTGGAATCACAGAAAAATTATAACCAAATCAGCATTTTAGAAAGATAACCCTATTAACAGGCTGTATGGAAATGTATTTAAAACTCTTTTACCATGATGCTTGGGGATTAACTGAAATAGGGGACAGTTTTTCTTCTATGTTTCATTCTCAACCTTTTCATCCATCTCTCATCTTGTTCCTTTGAGCAAGGTGGTCTTTGCTCCTTGCTTCAGAAAAGGGAAGTCCATAGAGAACAGAGCTATAAAGACGCATCGCCCTGGCTTTGAGTTTCTATGCCTTGTTACTGAAGAAAGGACTCTGACTTACACTGGAGATTTAGGAGGGCATCCATGATGCTCCACTTGGAGTTACCTTTCCAGTCTCTGTGAGAAGGAGGTGGGCCTGGGGAAAGTAAGAACTCTGTGAATGACTGCAGCATGCCTCAGAGTGGGATTGTTTCTTGGTAAGTGCGATGGAACTTGGTGATAGAAGCCACGGACTGGTGAGGCTTATGGGATTGGAACTGGGGTAGGACACTTGGTTTTTACTTGTTGGAGCCCCAGGAAGGTTGCAAGACCTTAAAGAAATGGATTTGGGGTATGTCAGGGCAGCCAGTGCTACAGATACAGCTTTACAGAGTTCCCCATGCCCCATTATGGATTGAGAGCCACTGAATGGCTCTTGTGCTACAGAGAAGGGGAGGGAAAAGTGGCTGGTTATAATGGGCCCAGTGAGTGGAATGAGGGACAGCTCGGCTGCCTTCGGAATGGATGGATGTCAAGGCAAGGAGCGAATAGTGGTTTCAGCAGATGCCAATCCAATGGGCACGGATGACTGAAGTACATGTCCAGGCATGCATGCACCTTGTCCCCAAGTGCCCTGCACAAAGATATAACCCTGAATTGATGGAGAAGATTTTTACTACTTTGGTGAGATGAAGTTTGACATAGAAATCTAGTGGAGTTATAGAAAAATTGAGGAAAATTTGTGTACATGTATCTATAGACTTAAGATTTAAACCTGCTATTCCCTAGTGCTAAGTGATAAAGCTTTTCAAGCAGTTGATTTAACTGAGGTTCTAATATACTGTAAAGGCTTTTGAATAGAACTCTTGGATTTTTAATATCACAAGTTTTAGGTCTGATCCTTCATTTTGGGCTCAGTGTCCCATTCCCTTATCTCCAGAGACTACTGGGAAACAACAATTAAAGTAACTCAAGTTTATATGAGGAACATAGGTTTGGAAAATTATCAAGCAGTGGGTCATGGCCAGATCTGCCCATAGAAAGTCCCTGGATGGATGTCAATAGAAAGTTCTTAGGTTTTATAAGAACAGATAAAGGGAAGTTGCTTAATGTGTAGAATCAGTACAAAAAAATAATAAAAGAAAGACAGAACTTGCTTAAATAATATGTAGTGAGTATCTTAGAGTCCCAAATCTAGGCATAGGCCTGAGACATGTGGCTTGCTGAGTAAAAGAATGAGTGCTTGATGCAGTGATGTAAATTCCTCTCGTGGCTGGCATTCCTCCTTGTTCTGGGCTCTGACAGTCTGGTGATCCCTTGTCCTGTGTGCTGCTGCCACAGCCACCACCTTAGGTACATCCAGTTTAGGAAAAAAGCAGGGGCCCTGGGGGAGGGCAGCTGTGATGCTGTATTTATGGTCATTTGCTTTTTGATACACCCGTAGGAGTAGTGTGATATGTGAACACATTAATCCTAATCTGCTTTTCTTTTCAGGATGAGTTAATTGGTGGTGAAAACATACAAGTTAGGTTGCTTTATTTGTGTACAAATACATTAGAAGTAACTTGATTTAGTGGAGCCAGCAGAGTTTTTGTTTGGGGAATCATCTTAAAGGACTAATTCTTACTTTGTATGAATAAGGGGTAAAACTTGGCAAACCCAATAATGACGCCATCACTATAGAACTGGGGGTGTAGAAACCACTGATGTGGTTGATGTCCCCCCCTTTCTCCAAATCTAATTATAGGAACTTGGTCTTTGTGTTTGCTTTGGAAAGTCTGCCCCAATATTTGAAGGGTGGGGCAAGAGTACAAATGGAGACCCACATATATGTCTAAATATTTGAAAGTGTAAGCCCAGCTAAGAAATTAACATAGACTATGTTCTTTCCTCTTGCCTTGAAAAATATATCTTCAGAGCTACCCAGAATAACAAATTTGAGTATAAAATTCTTGGACCTTTTGGAATTTGGCCTGTTCCCCTGCAGCGTTGCCCTTCTCTATACTGCCCCACCCCACTACACTATCCTACCTGTTAAAGACACCCCAGTCTGCCAATCCCGTTCTGTGTGAAAGCTGTCTGCTGGTCACATCTTAGACCTAAGAGTGAGCACGGTCCATCCTTAGGTCTCAGGCCCTGGAAAGAGGTCTCAAGTGAGCTCAGGTCCCTTCAGTAGGGAATTCCATTTCTCAGTGCCAAAGAGTGGTCCAGAATGTGCAGTCTGGGATTTGGTAGACACCTTCCTAAGGCCCTTTGACTCACGACCCTTTGGAAAAAGGGTTCCCGAGAAGGGCTAGAGCAGTGGTGGCGAACTTGTGGCACATGTACTTCAGCGGGCACGCAGAGGCCTCTCTGTTGGCACAGGAGTCAAGTTGCCCCAGCTGAGGTCTGACAAATTATCAGCATGCATACAATAGTAAAGAGCATATTTTGCAAAAACACACCAGATACAAACTTTTACCTTTCAATAAAAAGCTGTTTATATCACTGAAAGCTCCGTTATTGTGTTTTTCTTTTAAGAGGAAACATGTTAAGGTATGAATTATTCTTCTAAAATGAAACCTCAGTGTTTGGGTTTAATTGCAGTGTTGGCACTGTGTGGTAAGCACGTTCTGGGTTGCAATGTGGGCACTTGGTTTCTAAAAGGTTTGCCATCACTGGGCTAGAGAAAGGCCCTTTCAGGAACTGGGTCTGCAATACCAACCCTTCTTTCCTAGACATTTCTGCTTATTTTTGTTTAGGAATGCAAATGATTACAGGAAGAAGAAGGAGAAAGAAATGTCTTCTGAACCACAGACTTGTCTTAAGATTATTTTTATCTAACAAGGGTCCCTGCATTTGATGACATTTGGTCTGAGTTGAAACTTGTTTTTATTAAAATAGCTCCACTGGGTAGCAAGCTTGTCAGGGTGGGGACAGCTAGCCCCTAATTGTGTCCAACCACTGGAGGGTACTGATTCTTCCTGTGGTGGGATCATAATTTACTGATACAGAACCAATTATAGCCTCGCAGGCCGATTTTCATCTTCTCACCATCATGCTGGGCCTGGCATGTGTTCCATGATGAGTTGGGTACAGTGAGAGCTTTTGTTTCCCCCTCTGGACTTTAAAATGAACTTTATGTGCAGTTGGTATAAATTCAATGACCAACTGGGTATAGTAATACATGCCTGTAATCCTAGCACTCTGGGAGGCTGAACCAGGAGAATTGCAAGTTTAAGCCCAACCTGGGCAATTTAGTAAGACTGTCAAAATTTTAAAAATAAAAAGGAACTAGGGATGTAGCTCAGTGCAAAGGCCCAGGGTTCAATACCCTCTAGCACTAAATAAATAAATAATCAATCAGTCATGAACCTAAGATTCCTCTCTCAGTCCTCCATAAAACCCTTCTCCAAGTAACTCCTTCCCACTGGTCTTGGAGCCTCAGGGGCAGTATGGATGGTAACCTCCTCCGGCCCCAGCTGGTGGGCTGAGGTACCACGGTGAGGTGAATGTGAACCATGATAATTCAAAAGCTTTCAGAAACCTGCAAAAAGCCAGAAAAACCAACAGATTCTCTATACAGGGGAAGGAAAGAAAGTGGGTCTAAGAGATAGCTAGATCCTAGACTCAATTTTTGCTGATAATTTACCAGTAAATTTGTATGAATCTCTCACCTTTCTGGTCCTCAGCTTCCATATTTGAGGCTCTTCTTGAGCCTCAAAATGATGAGTTTGATTTAAATGATCTAAAACCCCTTTTAATCCCCAAATTGTGAGGTTATGGGACTCTCATGGGTTAAGGTGCCCTCTAATGTAAAAAAGTAACATTCTCCTTTTCCTTTCAAGTATAAGTGAACTTCATTCCTTAGACTTGACAGGGAGCCTGTGTCCCAAGTTTGCCCTCAGACAACGGGGACAGGAGTCCTTCCACCTGTCTCTAGGTGACTGGCCTGGGCTGGCCTGCTCAGCCAGGTAGTGCTTTCGCAGGCTTCAGTGCAGCAGAGCAATTTCCTTCCCCCTCACATTAGTTTAATTGAGCGTTCATTTTTGTGCCTGCATGTCAGTTGGCCCTCAGTGAGTCTCATGGTTTGCAGATGTGTGGCTAGAATTTCAATCTGGAACTCCTTTCCCTGGCCTCAGCAGCTCATATTTGTATGCTGCTTCCCTGTCCCCTCCCTTTTCAGGAAAAGTGATGAAGAGGTAAAGAAAACAGCAAGAGGGAAGTTGCTAGAGTGAGCTTTTCCCATCCTTAGTGTCTTGTAAGTGTTCAGTCTGCTCCTTGCTCTTCGAGATTGTTCCGGGTCTTGGAAACCTCACTGTGCACAGAGGCAAGTCTAGCCTGGGCAGCGGGAGACTTAGAGATTCTCCATCTGCTGGCTGCTGTGCTTGAAAGGGTGGCACGAGGCTCCCGGGTTTGACAGAGAGACGGAGTCTCTGAACTGCCAGAAGGAGGATAAATTTCCTTAGCCTTGTTTACACATCTCAAACTGGCAGGCCTATCAATTTGGCGAGTTCCGGGAGCTGAGGAGGAGGCACTGCCAAGTTCAGCCCGAGCAAGTGCGAACCTGGCAGCCACGGTGGCCCCCGCTGCTTCAGGGCTCGCCTTACTTTCCTCCTCTTCAAGTGTCTGTATCAAGTTTTCTTCACGATCATCTCTCCCTCCTCCAGACACCTTAGCCAGCTCAGGTCCCACTGTTTCTCAGCATGACACTTCTGTCCCTGGGACACTGTTGAGGGCTCCAGGTTCCCCTGTGTGTGCATGTTAAGGAGCTGCTGGCGGGCTTCTCAAAAAGGTGAATAGTCAGAGTGTCTCACTCCATTCATGCTGCTATAACAAAATCCCTGACCCTGGGTCATTAAGAAACGATAGACATTTACCTCTCGAAGTGCCGAAGACTAAGAAGCCCAAGATCAAGGTACTGGCAGGTTTGGTGCCTGCCGAGGTCTGCGTTCTGGTACTTTGAATACTGTGTGACCACATAGCGAGGGTGGAAGGGTAATGAAGGCCAAACCCTAAGTCAATTGAACCTCTTTTGTGGGAGCCTTAATCCCATTCACGAGGCAGAAGCCTCTGTAACCTAGCCACCTCCTAAAGCCCCCACTGCTTAACATTAGCATATTGGAGTTAAAGTTCCAACATGAATTTGGAAGGACACAAACATTGAGGCCCTGGCAAACAGGAATGGGGAAGGAACCTGTTTTTCAGGAACACAGTTCCGTAGAATTGTTTCGGTTAATCTTGGCAGCCTCCTTTGGACGAAGTTATGAAGAAGGCTGGTTGTACCTCAGCCCATCTTCCCTTTCTGGAACATCTTCCTTACTCACTGCTCTACTCCCCATCCCCCGCTTCGATCCTGTGAAAACTTCTTTCTGTAAAAGTTGCCCCTATCTTTGTTTATACTGCGAAGATATAAGCCAGGGGTTTGTCCTTTTCAGAGATATTTGTCAGTAATTATGAATGAGTGACAGGCTCTGTTGCCTGTTAAGTGGATTTGAAATGCATGTGAGCTGATGGGAACATTTTGGGCATAGAGGGCACCTTTTTCACAATAAGATCACACCTGGCACTGAGTTTCTGTGCCAGTCAAGGGAATTTCAAAGCTGCTGAGTGGTCAAAATTTTTTCTAGCCAAGTGTTGTGGTGCATACCTGTAATCCCAGCACTTGGGAGGCTGAGGCTGGAGGATTGCTGCAAGTCTGAGGTCAGCCTGGGTTACATAGTGAGTTCAAGGCCAGTCTGAGCTACACAGCAAGACCCTGTCTCAAAAAATGTCAGCCTGGCATGGTGGTGCATGCCTGTAGTTCTAGCACTCAGAAGGCTGAGGCAGGAGGATCATTGCAAGTTCAAGACCAGCCTGGGCTACAAAGTGAACTCAAGGCCAATCTGAACTGCATAGTGAGATCTTGTCTCAAAAAGACTAACTAAATAAATAAAAATTTAAAAAGTTAAAAAAACTCTAAAGATTTTTGAAAACTTTTTCAACATTGTGTTTTAGAATGCTAAATTAAGGGAAATGAATCACAGGTTATTCTAAAATATTACCTAAAATTTATAAGCGAAAGAAATTATTCCACTCTCTACCATAACAATTTAACCTAGCTAGGTTATCTTGTACTAAATGTAGACTATTTTTAATGGGTCATCTGTATAATATGACTTGCTAGCAATTGGAGCTGGAGAATATTTAGCTGAAAGAGATGTAAAAGTCCATTATTCATGGGTATTCAAAATATGGCTCATGGGTCAGCAGTACTGGCCTCACTTGGGAGCTTGTTAGAATTCAGACTCACAGGAACTACTTCATACCTGATGAATTGAAATCTGCATCTTACCTAAAGTCTAAGAAACAAACCTGATTACTTTTCAGAATGACTTGATACATTTAAAAATCTGCAATACCTGGTTTCTATTCCCAAATCCCCTTTCAGCATGTTTGGAGTTCGGTGAACTATGTATTTTCCAAAAATTTCCCCATGAATAGCCAAGCTCAGGAACTATCCATCTTGTTCATCTTCTCTGTTCTCCTGATAAGGAAAATGAGGCCCAGAACGACCTGTTCAAAGTGTCAGCAGATTAAAATCCAGATCCCCTACACATACAAATCATACCATCACATACAGTTGAGCCCTTCTTGTGAGCCAGTGGCAGGAATATGGGTCCTGGGAGGAGAAACAAGAAGCTGATTCACCCTTTGTGTGAGTCAGCTGGCATACGGGCTGGGAGACAAAAAGAGCTCCCCCTACCATATGCAACTGGCTGATTTGGAGGAACACAGACTGAGTTAATAGCAACTGATGTACAAAAACAACTTAACACTTATATTGTTTGATTGACTTTGCAGCCCTAAAGCTGGTAGTCTGAGCACCTATTTAGAAGATAACAATATAGCAACTATGGGGAATTTCCTTCTGTCTTGTTTTTGAAATCCAATGATGTTCTTTTTGTTTTTTTCCATTTTATTCTTTTGTTTTAGGCCTGGGATATAGCTCAGTGGTGCCTGGCAAGCGTGAGGTACTGAATTTGATTTCTGGTACCCACAAAAAAATACCTTTTGTTTTGACTGGTTTTATTCTGCTCTGTTTTGTTTGATTTTATTATGTCTGATGGTATGGGCAGCAATTTCGAAGATAGCAAGAGGCTTTATGGTAGCTGTTGTTGATTTCCTAGTATTCTGTTTTGAAGTCCTGTATCATTTTCACTGTTTTGTTTTGATTGGCTTTATTTTGTTTGGTTTTATTCTCTTAAAATAAAATTTAAAAAAAAAACAAAGAAACAAAAACAAATCACATACAATTGAAAAGACTTTACTTGTAGAATTTGTTCCAAGAAATAGAAGGAATTTTGCTTGACATAAACTGAAAAGAATCATAGGACTTTTCTAGAACTTTTATTTTATTTTATTTTGAGACAGGGCTTTGCTATGTAGCTCAGGCTAACTTGAGCTCACTGTGTAGCTCAGGCTGGCCTCAAACTCATGGTGATTCTCCTGCCTCAACCTCCCTAGTGCTGGGATTATAGGCATGTGCCACCATGCCCTGCTGGAATTATAGAACTTGAGATTGGCTCTCAAGAAGCTTACATTGAATGGAGACAAGAAGATGGTGCCATCCAATAAGTAAAAGAAAAGGAACTTATGACTATGTTTGCAACTCTATATTCATGTATGTGCTGAAACGGTTTCCTCCTCTATAATTCAGGAGTATTTTATTTTTGTTGTTAGGTAGACTGCTTCCAGCCTCTACGTTATCAGAATTCTTCATGTGTTGAGCTTTGTGCTTGGCCCATGAGCAAGAAACTGCCAACTTTTTTCTTAATGACCTTTGTAGCCAGCTAGCCAGTGCTCTACATTGACAATGCAGTATATGAGGACTGACATGCAAGAAGGGCAGTTATAGGAAGCTCTTCTGGACCTTACTGTGGTCTGGAGAAGTCCACGTTTGTAGTCCCAGAGAAAAGTTATTGGAATTCTAATAAGTAATTCTAATCTACCACTTCCAGTGCAATCCACAGTGAGAATAAAGACACTAAGGCATATTTACAGTTGTGGGAGCCAAGGGGGTTCTAAGTCCAGTTAGAAGAACAGCTAACTGGAACAAAGGCCTGGACCCAGGGCTGAAGTTGGGTTTTAATAATCCATGAAGACAGGAGTGGCTGAGGGATGAGTGACTGAGAGCTGTGAGCTGGG
>RJWT010031158.1:0-14446 GCA_004365215.1 Cuniculus paca | reverse complement strand
GGGAGATGCTAGCATAGGGCTCACAAGCAGTCTCAGGGTGGCTCAGGAAGGAATTCTGTGGGCTCAGGAACCCAGAGTGTGGCCTACAGAGAGGAGGATCATAGGCCCTGCATGGGTACTTCCTCTTGGCCTGGTGCAGTCTTTGCCATGGAGGCCACATGGGCAGAGTGGGGCCCTCTAAGAGCCCTGGAGCCCAGCTTAACAGTGGTCCTGGTACACTGCATGGGGCAACGATGACACATGGAAGGAACATGCCCCCATATCCCTGTCTTGTGCCTGTGGCAGACATTGCCAATTTATCATTGCACAGTGCCCCTCTCCTCCCAGATTTCCCCTGAGAATCCTCCACATAGCACTCTGGGTAGTGGACACTGGCCACTGCCATTGTCAGGACACGGAACAGGGGTGTTGCATCACTAATTTAAAATTCACACCACTGGAAATATTTCCCCAGTCAGCATCTCAGGCAGAAGCATCGCATCTAGAAGCAGAATCGCAGCACCTGAATCGAGGAGGGACCCAAAAACCAACCCTAGGGTCCTTCACAGGGGTGAGGCATCTCCAGGGAGCCTTCAGGCTATCGATTCTGCAGGGACTCTACCCATCTGCTCACCCCGAGGAGGAGGATGGAAACAGTAACTTGCCTAGCCTACCTCTGAAAACAGAACATGTGTGCTTTATGACGATGAGAGGCCTCCCAGGAGTGAGGTGGGTCTTCCTGAAGAGGGCTCAGGGGAGACAGTCAGCTTAGGGGACAAGGGAGCTGTGTTCTGTACACAGCAGTGGGCTTTGCCAGAGCCCCGGGCTGGGTCCTCCCGTTTCTCCAGCCTTGCCATGGCCTTCCCACCCCTGTAGGTCCATGGCTGTCCAGACTCAGCGTGGGCCATGGGGCCCCAAATGCTACAGGAGAGTACCACAGGGGCTAGGATGTGGTGGCTCAGTGGGAGAGCACTTGCCTAGCGTATGTGAGACCCTGGGTTCGATCCCCACTGCTGGAGGGAGAGATTCACTCTACCCTAACAAGCAGCAAAACAAGGGAAGCAAGTGAACTAATTTCCAAATGGTGACAAGCCTCTCTAGAGACAGGACACACACAGTGTCTGTCCCACCTTTGGTGAGACGTGGGTGGAGGTGACCACCATAAGAGCAGATGAGAAAGTGCAAGGGAAGTGTTAATAGATGTTTATGGGGGAGCGTGAACTTCAGAATCTCTGGCAGCCCTGTGCATGGGGGAGTTTCAGAAAGCAAGACCCATTTACGATAGCATCAAAAACACCAAATACTATGCACTGAAACCTATCGAGCATTATGGAGAAAAATTTAAGTATACCTATGTAAAAGTAGGCCATGCCTCTAAATCAGAAACTTCAGCATTGCTAAGACATCCGTCTTCCCCAGGCTGATCATACACTGGGTGTGATTTACTTATCTTCTCATCCAGCAAGCCTTGAAGGTACTCACCATGGCTGTCCTCTGTGTGTAATGGGCCCCCTTGGGGCTCCAGCCCGTGGCCTCATTTGGAACTCAGCTAGCGAGCTCTGCGTGGTGGGACAGAGACAAGAGAGTTGAACCTCAAGGAGGGCAGGAGACTCTTTCCTCCAGGGAGCAGCTCGGCCTTCCTCTGTTCATGAGAAGCAACCTGGCCCCCATAGGGCAACTTGGCCTCTGGGCTCTTTCTTGCTACAAACGCCCTCATGGTGGACCTCCAGGCCCTCCTTATGAAATACACAGTAGGCAGGGGAGAGGATAGGCGTGGAGCCTGGGTCATCTGATGCAGAGCTCTGCAGGTTCTTGCTGCAAAGCCTCTGTTCCCTGCCTGTGTTCAAGTGCCTGTGTCTTGGAGCAAGGTGTATGTGTTGGGGGATGGGATGGGGAAAAGAAATGGCAGATCAAGAGCGCACCTGCTAAGTCTCCATGGCCTACCCCCAAATCCTTTTCTCTTTTAAAACTTCATGTGTGAACTATATGTTCATTGTTGACAAAATTTAAAACCTAATGAGAAATAAAATTCGTTTTAGCAGTAACCCCCACTAACAATTTGATAATCTTTCCAGGCATGCACATATTTATAAATATACGTACTACTACTGATGGTGCTGCTGCTGCTGCTGCTGCTACTACCACTACTACACACATGCACACATGCACGCACACCACACACTGTGGTGGCCATTACGATGCCTGCCCTTAGCAACTTGGTCTCCCCACACCACTGCCCTGCAACAATAGAAAGGACACCTTTCCATCATGAAATATAGTGAGCTACATCTGCATTTCTTTCATTGTTTTGCTTTGCTTTGCTTTGCTTTGCTTTGCTTTGCTTTGCTTTGCTTTGCTTTGCTTTGCTTTGCTTTGCTTTGCTGTGAGATATGGCTTTGCTATGTAATTCAAGCTGCCTTGAACTCACTATGCAGCCCAGGCTGCCCTCCGAATTGTGGCAATCCTCCTGCCTCAGCCTTCTGAGTGCTGGGATTACAGGCGTGCACCACACCTGGCTCCATCTTCATTTCTGATGACCACACAGTACCCCACTGTTCTGGCTAGATGGTTGTTTATTTAACCAAATCCTCTAGTCCTGTAAACTTAGGTTGTTTCTCAGTTTTGGTGTCATAAATAGTGATGTGAGGAAAACCCTTCACACTTACCTGGTTTATCCTAGAAAACATTCCAAGAAGTGCACTAGGGTGCAAAATGTACCCAAACTGCATCTTAAAGTCACTTGATGCACATTTCCAAATCACCTTCCCAGTGGGTCTCTCTGATGATGTAATAATATTACACCCCAAATATTATAAAGTCTGATTCTTATCCTCTTCCCTCAAAACACCTGCATAAGAAGTCCTAACAGGTGACTTCCAGACCCTTGTGTATTTGCTGTGCACGTGGCATTCACGATGATATCCCCAAGAGCCCGAGACAGTCCAAGGACCTCTGAATCATCAGGGTCAGCCAGCCACTGCGCCTAGTGACCAGCAGGCTGCAGAGGCACAGGAGAAGGCCAGGGGCAGGGGACCAGTGGCAGGAGACCTCAGTGTGGCCCAGCCTTACCTGAGAGTTGGGCCATTACCACCTCACTCTTCTGCAAGATGGAGAAAATCACCCAGGCTCCATGTTAAGTGTGCTTTCCCAACAACCCTTCATAGAGGGGACGGCAACATTTACAAATAGTGGCTCTCATAGTCACTCTCCACAAAGTCTGTCTTCCTTCCCCTCGGCCAAGAGACTGCAGAGCTGGCCACTAGACAAAGCTAAGCGGTCAGCAGGCACTTTCTGCAGTGGTTAGAATTGGATCCCCTACTGCTAATTTCCTGTGACTTGCAGTGCAATAAAAAAAAAAAAAAAAAAAAAAAAAAAAAAACTTCACCCAAGAACTCTCCTTGCTCTATGACTGGGAACAAAACACTTCCGAGCTCTCTAGGGCTCAACTGCTTCCATAAAATGAGAGCGTGAGCTACAAGCTCACTGGGCAGTGGTTCTGGCCAAGAAAAAGTGGAAAGCACTTCAGATGGTTCCCGGGCCTGGAGACCATTGCTGCCTGAGTGCAGAACAATGAGGTCACTGGAGAGCTGAGTAAGCTGCATAAAGGGGCTGTGTACAGGGCTCCCGAACTCAAGGTGAATCTTATAAACAAGCTGGGGACTGTGGTGCCTGAGAAAAAATGCTGTATGGACTGAGGATCTGGTGTTTGCATGGCTTCTAGAGAAAACTCAAATACTGATTTTTAAATGTTCACACACACACACACACACACAAAAATACTCCAAAGAGCAGATGAAAGCTGTCAATGGTCTGAGTTCGGCCTGTGAGCACAACATACAGCTGCTGGTCTGCAGAACTGAGTACAGGAGCTGGTCACAGCTGCTGTAGAGACAGAGCCTGCTGAGCTGGGCTGGGTGGGGGCCCTCCCACATCCTCTAGTAATGAGCATTTATCCAGGGAGCGCCTCCGCCCCACTTTCTGAGCATGAAGTTGTGAGTTCAATCCCTGGTGCCGCAAAAAAAAAAAAAAAAAAAAAAGAACCAGGTTCCGGTAGTGTTATAATTTAGATCTAGGGAGTCCCCCAAGAGCCCCATGTTTGGAGATTGGGCTTTGGGAAGGTGATTGGATCATAGAGGGTGTCCTACTCATTAATGGACCCACCCACTGATGAGTTCAGCAGCCCAGTGTGCTCTTAGGAGGTGGGGCTGTTTGGAGATGGTTCGCCGAGGGCTCCTCCCCTCTCACTCTGCATCCTGATTCATGTGAGCAGCTGTCCTCTACCCAGGCCCTTTTGCCCATTCTATTTCTATATCTGAGGCTGCTAACCATGGACTGAAACTTCTGAAACTGTGAGCCAAGATAAACCTCACCTCCTTTAAGTTATGGGTGTCAGGTATTTGATCCCAGCAATGTGGAGAGTGACTAAAACGAGCGATATGCCTGAGGGGAGTCACATCTCCTTCTGTGGCTCAGTTTGCTATGCTCACTAAATGCATGGGTGTTCACTTACTGGCTAGTTACCTAACCGCTCTCTGCCAGTTTCCTTCCCTGAAATAGTATAATATGTTTAACCTCACTGTTTTAAGGATTAAATAAATAATAAGTACAAAATGTTAAGCATGGTCGCAGGGGCATAGAAAATATTTAACACACATGAGTTTTATTCTTGGTAATCTCATGTGATCCTAGTTTGAACTTGGAAGTACAGACTATCCAGTAACTAAGAAGGTGTCTTAGGACTGGGGGTGCAGCTCAATCGTAGATATTTGCCTAATGCATGAGGTCTTGGGTTCAATCCACAGTACCACAGAAGGAGGAGGAGGGGAAGGGAAAAGTAGGAGAAGGGGAAGGAGAGGAATAGATCTTTAGTGAACTGAGCAATAGACTGATGCCCAAAGAGGGGGAGCTTGCCCAGGGATAGTCAGCTAGCAAGGCCAGGTGCCCACTCATAGCTGATCCCTAGCAGGGTTTTACAAGTGGCCCTCAGAGGTGCATATTGATCATGGGCCTTTCCTCCAAGTGCTGTACTTGGTCGGGGCTGGACAGCTGTCCACCTCCCTGCATGAGCAGCAAAACTGTCAAACACTATCACATTGAGTGGTCCACTTCTATCTAGAGGAAGTGAGCAGATCTGGGAGAGCTGCTACTAAGCACTATCTTTGTTCCCCTTCCTGCTCACAGGGAGACAGACTCTGAGCAGTAATTACCCTTAGTTAATGATCTCTGATAGTGACAAAAGCTCAGCTGAGTGGGCGAAACAGAGCAGGGTCGCGTGGATGTCAGGCCAATGATGAGAGTATAATCAGCCAGGACATTGGAGCTCAAGCCTGGGGTCTGATAAAAGCCGGTGTACTGACCTGGTAGAATGGATGAGAAGGGGGAGGGAATGTGTCTTCTGAGAGTCCCACTGAAGTCACTGGGGGGGCCCCAGGGGCTGAGTCTGTTCCACACTGGTGATTGTTTTGGAGGCATGTTGGAAAATGCGAGGCTTAACTAGGGACTGGTACTTCTAGGAGGCCAAGGCAGCCACACACTTGGGTATCCCCGGAAAAAGCTAAACTAGCAGCAGTGGCTTAGGGCCTCACTGGGAGGAAAGCAAAAATGGGGGTGATTGTGGCATTTTTACAGGGGCTGGGTGGCCTTGAGAAAAACCACCTATCTCCTTCAAATAAAATGGATTTGGGCGAAAAAAACAAAAACAAAAACCATGTCCTATAAATCTTTTTTTTTTTTTTTTTTTTTTGCAGCACGGGGGATTGAACTCACAACCTTGTGCTTACCAGGCAGGCGCTTAGGCCTCTGAGCTAGATCCCCAGCCCTGTCCTATGAATCTTGCAAGTAGCATTGTCCCCGTCTGTCCCCAGCCTGACAGGGCTAAGTTGTATGTTTTCTGTCTCCAGGGTTGATTTTCATGCGTTTGGTTCTGCTCAGGGTTTTTACTCCTTCACAAAGGAGTCAGCAGCATCTAAAACACAATCACTCTTCTGGCATCTTTGTTGCTATTTGTTTCATTTGGCACAATGAACTGACCTAGAGGAAATACAAGCCGCAAGGAAATGGGCCACTTATGTGGGCACCTGGTCGACACCTACAGGAGGCACAATTTAGGCCAAGTTGGATGAAGACTCCAGGAATGAACATGTGCCTTGTACCCTGAAGCAGTGCAGCTACAGCTGGTCGTGTGGTAGGGGCAAGGGGCATCTCAAATGGAGAGACAAACACTTCCCCTAGACAAACACTCCCACTTATTTTTCCTACCTGCTGGCAGGAAGAAAGTATATAAGCAATAATTACCTTACATAAATAATCTCTGGTGGCAAACAAGACCTTAGCTTAATGGAATTCAGGAGCTACTGAGTTACACAAACACAAACAAAAACTTGAGCCCCTCCGACCAAAATATCTCATGCACTTTCCTCATAGAGCTAGAAGAGTTCTAACTCTAATGGAGTATGTTTGTATGCTAAGTAGGAATTTTGTTTTTAAAGACTCATCTGAGTAGACAGTTCGCCAAAGCAGATATGCAAATGGCCAATAATATAAACTGCAATGACATGCCACATCATACCCAGTAGGATGGCTACACTTCAAAAGGCAATGAGTGCTGGCAAAGTGTAGAGAAATCCAAGCCCAGCCAAAAGGTGCAAACAACCCCTATGCCCATCAGCTGATGAGTGGATAAGCAAAATATGGTCTAGACACCCAATGAAATATTACTCTGCCATAAAAAGGAGTGAAGTAGGAAACGTGCTACAACATGAACTTCGAAATGTTATGCAAAGTGAAAAAAGCCAGTCTTGCAGGACTACGTATTGCATGATTCCATTTATGTGAAAGACCAGAATAGGCAAATCAATAGAGACAGGAACCAGAGAAATCTTTTTGTGACAACATTATTTCACACAACTTAATGTGCTCAAGGTTACTCCTGTATCAGAATGTCCTGACTTTTAAATGTGAAATACTGGCTGGGGATTTAGCTCAGTGGTGTAAGCGCCTGTCTGGGAAGTGTGAGGTTGTGAGCTCAATTCCCAGTACCAAAAAAAAAAAAAAAGCTAAATACTATTTTATTGGATATTTATGGATATGCCACATTTCTTTTATCCATTTATTTATTGATGATATTAGGTTTTTTTGCCCACTGCAAATAATGCTATGAGTATAGCTGATTTTATGTCATGTCATGAATGGATCTGGAAAAAGGTAAGGTCAGTAGCTAGAAAGTGAAATTTATGTATTAGAATCCAGATTCATCAGAATCCAGAATTCATCTGCTCTCTGTCACCGACACCAGCCCTGGCTCCTCAATTTGAGCCATGCCCATAACCAAGTCATGAATTTCATTACAGCTGTTTACCACCTGTACAGTTCCTCAATGTTTCTTTACATTTATCTCCTTTTCACCTAAATAGATAGTTTTGTCTAAGCAGTAGTATGCACACATCATTGCTTTGATGTGTTGTTTCTCATACTCATGAAATTAAATATAGATGTATAGGTATAAAATGCTCCTTTATGCCACCTAAGTTTATTACACAGAGTATTCTGACCACATTGGAAAACATTGGTTAGAATGATTGGAATTTGAAGAGGAGAGATCCACACCTGGGACTCTTGGCTTCAGGAGACACAGAGGAGTGTCCCAGTGACCCAGCTTCTGGCTGCTTCTTGTCCATTGGCTGGCTCAACAATTAGGTTCTCTTTTACTTAATCGGGAATGAGTAGGCTGGAAAGTCATCTTAATCAAGGGCAAGAGAAGGGTGTCCAAGAGCCCATGGAAAACCCTCACTGTGGCATCCACAGGTATGTCCAGCCATGACCTGGGTAACTCAGCAACAGGAACCTTGGACGACATCTTTTCTGACAGTGCACACCTTCGCTCTGCTCAGGAAGCCACCAAGATCAAGTCTTTCCCCTCTTCCACTACCCATCTAACTTTCATCTTTGTCAAGCCCCTTTTTTTAGCCTTGCTCAGACCACACCCCCTCTCATTTATTTTTCTTGTCCGATTGCATTAGCTAAGACTTCAGAGCATAACGTTAAATGATGATTGTAGTAGGTATTGTAATGGAAACACTTTTCAATTTTCACCACTAACTTTGTCTATATACCAAATACATACGCACTGAAATGTTCACATAGTCATAAGGTTGTATCAAGAAGCATCCTTCAATTCTTTAATTATTTGATCCACTCTGGAAGTTTAGGAAGTGGATACTACAGTTGTGATAATTTGACCGATAAAGGGCTGAAAGAAGTAACTTGCCCAAAGCCATACAAGTAAAAAGAGGCAGATTCAGGATTCAAATCCTGGCGGGGAATGGGTAGAGCACATCCTTTCACCCTGTACACATCATAATAGTTTCACTTGGTAGGTACTATTATTAGCACAATTTTATAGACAGTACTTCAGAGGAGAGTTTGATTTGTCCAAGGGAAAAACAGCTGGTAAGTGCATCTTCCTCATTGGGTGACAGGGTGGCCTTGTGGTCACCTCCACTGCATGTGGGGTTCATTTCTTCTGCATGTGTTGTGATTTTCTCCAATTTGTCATCCATTCCATTCCACTCCACTGCCTTGCCTTCCTGTCATGTCAGCTCTACTTTTTCTTTCTTTCTTTTTTTCTTTTGGTGCTAGGGATTGAACCCAGGATCTCATGCATGCTGTACAAATGCTATAACCCCAAACTTCATCTATACTTTCTGACATGAAGATTACTATATTTGCTTTCTCTGATTTTTCTAGATCCTTTGATGACATGTGACATAAAAACCTATCACTTTATTTTTGTATAGTTATACTCATAGCAGCGTTATTTGCAGGGGGCAAAAGTGGAAACGACGCAATATCATCAATAAATAAATGGATAAAAGAAATGTGATATATTCAGACAACAAAATAGTAGTTTGCCTTAAAAGGGAAGGAAATTCTGACACAATGGTAAACCTTGAGAACATTCAGTTCAGTGAAATAATCTAGTCACAAAAAGACAATATTGTATGCTTCTACTTATGTGAGGAGCCCAGAGTAGCTAAATACACAGGTACAGAAAGAAAGGTGGCTGCCAGGGGTTGAGGAGGAAGAAATCGGGTGCAGAGTTTCCAAGTTCTGCCCCTGAACTCTTCACTTAAACGTGGTTAAGATGGTAAAATTATTATACATATTTTACCACAACTTAAAAATTGGAAAACTGAAGTGGGCAGACTGGTGGCAGGGGAAAGGCTGCGAAAGGCCCAGGTGTCGCTTGTGAGAGATGCTGAGGACTTTGAAAATGGGATGGTTTAATATTGGGAAGCTGTTTGCTGAATTGGCAGCAAATCCCCACCCAGGCTGAAACCTGCTGCAGAGTTCTGTGTGGATGGGGATTTGGACAACACCAAGGGGACAGAAGTCATCTGAATGAACAGGCGGTGCAGCAGCACCAGAAGCATTGACTGGAGTCATTTGGCCCATGAACTAAGTCTGCTGAGTCCTACATGGCCACGGCTTTGTAAAGCCCCTTCCGTCCTCAGCTTTCCGTGGATTTCCCAGAGCGCCAAGGCTATCATCTCTAAATCTTGAAGGATAGAGACACTACAGCTGCCACCTGGGTCCTACTTATAAGTGCTCCTTTTCTCCTCAATCTAGCTGACCCTTTGTACTTTTCAGAAATATAAACCCAGCTTTTGGGGAGGGTTGCTATGTGAGCCAGGGTTCCAGAGCTAGACATCTAGGGTTTAAATCTTTGCTCCGCTACTTGTTAACTGTGACTTTGGACAAACTGTTTCATCTGTGCCTCAGTTTATTCACTTACCAAATGGGGCAATGATATTAATATCTACCTTTTGGGTCTCTTTGGGGGAATGAAATAGGGTACTACATAGTTACGTAGAACAATTCACATGGCACACATCATCAGCTATTACCTGTCTCTGCCTCAGTCCCTGGCACATATAGGAACCCATCTTGGCAAACATGATCATCCTAAGGCGAATGTGGATTCCCTGACCTCTGTTCTAGCAAACCCAGAGCCCTGTGGGTTTTGGTTCCAGGATGGGCGGAGCCTCTTTCTCAGCTGCACCTTAGTTTACCAGAATGTAAAAGACCCAGCTCAGCTCTCACGGGCAGTAGCATCTGGGCTTTCTCTATGTGAGGGGATGATTCAGGGAGCTCTCCCTCCTCTGAGAGAAACAGCCCTGAGTGCAGAGCTCCTTTGGCTAGGAGAGTGGGACTGTCCCTTCTGAAGGAAGATGGGGCTTTATTAGCAGGCTCTGCTAGGTGATCAGAGGCTCTGTGGAGGTGGTGGGGCAGGGACTCCTGGAACTCAGGGGCCACCTGAGAGCAAAGCAGGCGAAGTCACCTAGCTCTGCTGTGCCATCCTCAGCTCTCTGCCTTTGGCTTGGATGTGTTCTCCTCTGGGTCTTTGCCGGAGTGCACCTGGAGGACTTGGGCTTTTCCAATGTACACTGTGGAGGAGGAAAGGCCGTGGTGGGGTGGGCCCTGCCTGGGAGCTTCCCAGCAGGCCCCGGGCGGACCCCTTCCACAGAAAGGCCCCCTGTGGATCTGTGGGAGCAGATGGGGTTGGAGGCCGAGTCCAGCCTAGCTCCTGCCCTCAGCTTAGCTGGGGAACCAGTTCACGTGGATTCCCTTCACTGAGCCCCATCCTCCTCTCCTTTCAACATCCGGGGAAACAAATGGTGCCCATTCTGTGCCAGACACTGCTGGGCCGTGCACCTATGTTATAATAAAAAGTATTTTAAAATCAAAGTTTCGTTACTATGTATATTAACCCCATTATGTATTGTATATGTGGTCCGAAACAATTTCTCTTCACTCAGTGCCACCCAAGCAAGTCCAGCCCATGGGTGCAGGTTGGATGCGCCTACTTCACAGCCTGATGGAGGAGGGTAAGGCTGAACGCTCCTTCTTGTCCTCTTCTCTCTCTCCAGCCCACTCCTCTCCTGCAAAGGCCTCTTCCCATGCCCTCGATGCGAGACCAGCGCCTAGCTTTTCCTGCAGGCTGGCTCTGCCCACCTGCCTCGTCTTCCCTGTACCACTGTCCCCTAACCCTAACACTAACCCTACCCTTGGGGCCACCTGGCCTGCTTTTCCACTAACACACAGGGCATTTGGGGCCTCTGCTTAGGGCTCTCCCTCACCCTCAGAGAGCTGGATGTGTTCCGAGATTCAGCTCCAGGAACCCCTTGCCCCAAGTCTTCCTCATCCCCACCACACCCACCTGCTTTACTCTCTTCTCCTGCACACCCTAGGTGTTTTTATTTGTTGTTTGTGCACCTTCTCCTAAGATATGAGCCCCATGGTACAGGAACTTGTCTGAATTCTTTCCCAGCACATAGTAGGTGCTCAGTAAATATTTGCTGAACGAATGAATAGGTGAATTAAGCAGCTTCCTTAGGTAGGGACCTGTCTTCCACTTGCCTCGCCTCTCCCAAGGAATCCAGGGTGCGCCTCATGCCAACCCCTCCCCCTTCCCACCTGACTCCCCATATGAAGCCTCACCTGGTCTTTCGCTTTTGGGCAGAGGTGGTGACTTCGTCTTCTTCTGCGATTGACTACAAACATACAAAGGAGAGGCTTGGGAACCAGGCCTGCCAAGGGCAGGAGGCGCAGGTGGGGGGGTGTCAGCTGCCCACTCCAGAGGAGATGAGTCACCCGACCTGGAGAGCGGGACCACCCCAGTCTGTGGCTGGATCCAGGCAGCTCCTGCATCCCCCAGCTGTGATTCTGTGTCTCTGTGGCCACTAGGAACCCAGGCCCTTTTGTCCCTGGAGCTGTAAGGATTGCCACTGTGACAGCCCTCTCCTCTGGCCCGGTTCACACCCTGGCAGACAGGAAGACATCCCTTGCATTGCAGTGGGGGAGACAGGACCCCTTCCCCTGAGCTGATTGTGTAGGAGCACAAGTAATGATATGTCCCTGTGGTGCCTGACACTGCCCCAAGCCCTTTCAAGGTGGGAAAGAAAACCAAGTCCAGGCCAGAGCAAGAACCCAGGCCTTCAGCAACCTAAACCTACAGCTGCTCCTGCTCCCCAAGCTCATTACTGCCTGAAGAGTGCTCTGTCCTGACTTCCCCGCCTTCCACTGCACTTTGCTTCTGGGATGGCCTTTTCCCATCCTCTCCCCTGCTCCTTCAAATACTATCAATGTGCCCGGACTCTGCCAGGCATACCTGGGGGAGGGCTAAGAATATGGACCCCTGCATCCCCCTGGTGGACTAGAATCTCCAGAAGTCCAGTGCAGTGGTAGCTGTGCTCTACCACTGAGCTACACTCTCAGCCCTGGGCTCGCATTTTGAACAAGCTCCCTGGGTGAGTTTGCGTGCTACTAGACTGGGAGTCATACAGGCCCACCAGGGGACTTTGGGCAGGTCTTTCAATTGTCCCGAGGCTCCACAGTCTCATCTGCAGAATGGAAGCAATACTACCTCTGTGATTGTTAGACCAGAAACATCTAAGACACCCAGGGGTGTCAGATGGACATCGTGGGCCTCCATCTTGCTCTTTCCTTCACTGAAAGAGAGGCTGTACCACCTGCTTTATGAGGGTTCCCCTCCTTTCTTCCGTGCAGTACTGAGAGTGGAACCCAGAGGTGCTCCACTGCTGAGCTACAGCCCCAGCCCTTCTGATTTTTTTGATTTTGAAATAGGGTCTCACTAAACTGCTCAGGCTGGTCTTAAATATGTAATCTTCCTGCCTCAGCCACCTGAGTAGCTGGAATTATAGATGCTCAGCACCACTCGAGACTCCTAGTTAGTAATGAATTCCTTTTCTTTGTAATTAATCCCTTTCTCCAACCATCTAGGGGACTTGATACACGTTACTTTAGCCTGCTGTATCGCATTCTAATCTGCCTGTGTCTTCCCATAGACCAAGAGCTTTTGAGGGCTGGATGGGGCTCACCAGCCTTCCCTTGTCACAATCTACCCCACTGCCACCAGTGGACAGTAGGACCTAGCGGGTCCCTTGGGGAGGAGCTGGGCCTCTTGCTCAGTCCAAGCTCTGACCAGCACCAGGCTCCCTTCTCTGGACCTGATAGATGTCACCCAGGAGGCCAGGTGCTGAATGTGAGGAAGCGGTTCTGGGAACAGAGGGGCAGATGGGGGTGCGGAGCCCACCTGTAGGGATGCAGCTTCTCTTGAGGTGGTTCTTGAACTTCTTGAAGCTGGTCCAAGAGTGTTTCTGCCGGAATGGAGTCTAGGGGTTGGGGGAGGAGCTGAGCCACAGCAGTCTGCAGGAGTCCTAGAGCGAGGTCTTTTTCTGGAAGCACAGCCCCAGTTAGCAGGCTCACGCCAGTCCCTTTCTGGGCCTCCCCTGCTTGCCCAGCCCTGGGCTCAGGCAGCTCTCTCTAAACCCCCACATCCTGCCCTGCATCTCTCCTGGCCCGTGTCCACCAAGAGCCCAGTGTTTCCACACTCCTCTCCCACCACACAACCAAGGTACACCTTGTTCTCAGCTCCATGTAGTGCACCACCCTGGGGCCGCCCTCCTCTTCTCCTTCCTGCTCCTCCTCCACCTCCTGGCTGTCATCACCCTCCCCCGGCCACTGAGACAGAGCCTCCACCAACTGTCCCACCCACCATGTTCCCGTGTATTTTGTGTCTTTGTGCATATATGTGTGTGTTCTTTTATTTCCACCCGTGTGTTCCTTTCCCACAGTAGCACGGGAGGAACTGTGTCTGCTAAGCTTGACCCTTAAACTTCTCTCTCCACCCTGGAGCCTAGGATCAGGGTCAACTTGAAGGGGGAGAGTCCTCCAAGGGGCAGAGCTGCAGAGATCCTGCTGGGGACTAGGGGAGGATGAAGCAGGACATTGTCCAGCTGGAAAGTTTCTTTGGGGCTCCAAAAAAGGAGGACCTGGATGACCCTAGGTTTGGGAGCAGAGTACCATTGGAGTCCTTCGAACCAGAGAATGGGGGCGGGGCAAGGTCCTGACAGCCTGCATGCAGAGAGGGGGCCATGCTCACGTGTCCTCACCCTGAGGGGGTGCGTAGAGCAGCCAGAACTGGATGGCACTCAGTGAATCCGTCTGCAGAATCTGGCAGAGGAGCTCCAAAATCTGTGGGCAGGAGAAGGGGCTGGGTCAGTGAGACCCCACACATGTTCCATCCAGCAGAGCAGGCTAATGTGCGTTCAGGGGCACCAAAGGGCCTCTCCCCTTAAAGCTGGTTCAGGAGCCATGAAGGCCCCTGCCCCCACTCTCATGGGACCATGCAGTCTACAGAGGGCTTTCTACCACAACAAAGAATGCTCTTTCATTCTTTCCTTCTCCTTTTCTTTTCCCTCTCTCCCCTCTTCTTTCCTTCCTTTTTCTCCTGCTTCCTTCTTCTTTCTTTTTCTGTCTCTCTGTCTCTGTGTGTGTCTCTATCTCTCTCTGTCTCTCTGTCTCTTCTTCTCTCTCTCTCTCTCTCTCTCTCTCTCCCTCCCTCCCTCCCCTTTTCATGAGGGGAATGAAACCCAGAGCCACACAC
>RJWT010031157.1:0-14452 GCA_004365215.1 Cuniculus paca | reverse complement strand
GGGGCTAAGAGCAGAAAAACAAAACGGTGACCAACTGCAATCTTTGCTGTAATCCAAAGGTTTGTTTTAGAACACTTACCACAAACATTCATACACACACTGAAAAATGTAGCATCATGCACTACAGACTTGACTATTTCTTGCTTGCCAACAGTTGAAGAGTAATTATACCTAGACTGACGAATAGTCAAAGGGTCATTTTTGAATAACTGCCTTTCAGCCAGGAAACAACAGATCCATCTCAGAAACTATTAGAGTTGCTTAAGTCAAGGTCTGTAATTTTGTAACATTCTACTGGAGCACCAACCTCTGATTGTCCTTTGGGGCCTCACTTTGGGGGCTTAAGAGTTGGACCATCAGACATTGTGCAAAGGTGTCAAGAAGAGATGCTGAGAACCTGCTCAGTACACCAACAGCGAGCTATGCCGTGTTCTTTCACAAAAACAGTAATTGATCTTGTTATGTGACTTGGGACTGCTTCCTTTGCTTGAGGATGACCTATAAAAGTATGATCTGGATCTGTCTCCCTGTTTCCTATTATCTTTTATTTTGCTCTTTAAATTATTTATACTTTGACCTGCTCATATAAGAGAAACTGTGTGCTATTAGGTCTTTTGGAAGTGGGAATGGGGCCAAAAGATGGAAAGCTAGGGAGAAACAGGAGTAGGGCAAGTGAAAGACTGCCCTGGAGAAACACCAAAAAATTCTAACTTTCTGATACTGTTATTTGGTCATACACACACACAATTTATTAACATGAACTATAATCTACTGAAAAAAATATAATTTACTCAACATTCCTTTTATTTATTCTATATGCTGTTGTTCTGACTGGATTTGAGATATCCTGGTCCTACTGGAAACTTATTTATAAACTATTTCTTAAAACTGTTTAGTCCTCTAAAATGATCTATCTTATCCAGTGTCTCACTTTCTTTCATTAATAATTTAAGAAGCTTTGCTATTTTCTCCTCATTCTACATTTTGGTTTGTACATTACCTCTATAAACTTTTTCACAATTTCAATCTATAACATAATTAAAGCATCCAAATATCTATTTTCAGACTTGATTTTGCCCATGAGCTCTGTAAATACTTTTACCCTCCTACTGCATGTCTTCACTTGATGCTTATTGATATCTCAGACACAGCCCCTAAATTAATCACCTTTCTCTTCAAATCTTCCTCTTATCCCCATACCTTATATCCTAGTTAATGGTGCCATTATGCACTGGTTGCTCTTTCTAAAAGTTTTGGCATTTCCTTCAGTTTCTCCTTTTTCTTTGTGTCTTAGTTACTTCTATCACGTAATCGAAGTTCTGTAAATTGTATTTTTCTTTTTATTAAGACATATTTGCAGTAATGATTAATGATTACCTTTATCATGGGGAGATATGTTTGTACATGTAAATAACAGTTTTTTTTAGTGCATTCCTCTCCCTTCCCTCTCTGCTGCCTCCAACTCTTCTTCCCTTGCCCATTTATAAAAGCTCTATTTCCATTTTCTTCACTTCAACTCTTTATTAGAATCCCTTTTCCCTTCCTTCCCTCCTCCCCTTTTCTCCATATCTAGTTCCCCTTCCCATTTGAAAAAAGATCTCATTTCCTATTATCTGTGTTTTATATTGTTCCTTACAGTTTCTTATATAAGAAAAACAATGCAATATCTAAACTTGTATGATTTCACATAACATTATAGCTGCAAAATGTATCTATTTACCTAAAAATGCCTCAAGTTCATACATTTGTTGTATATAAATACTATATTTTCTTTATTCATTCATCTGTTGATGGACACATAGGCAATTTCCAAGATTTAGCTATGATAAATTGTACTGCTATGAACATGGGTATACAGGTATCACCGTAGTATGATGACTTCAACTCTTTTAAGAAGATACATAAAGGGGGAATAGCAGGGTCAAATGGGAATTTCTAATTTTAGCTTTTTGAGGAATCTCCATGTGGATTGCCAGAATGGCTCTACCAGTTTATACTCCCACCAGCAATGTAGAAGGGTTCTTTTTTCTCCCCAAAGTCTCACCAGAACTTGTTACTGGGTGTTTTCTTAATGATTGTCATTCTCTCTGGAGATGGAATCTCAGTATTGTTTTAATTTGCATTTCTCAAATGGCCTATGATGTCGAACACTTTTAAATGTATTTATTGGTCATTTGTTCTTCATCTGGGAAGTATCTATTCATTTCAGATGCCCATTTTTTAATTGGGTCTATAAATGGGGGAAGCTAATAGTTTGAGTTCTTTATATATTCTAGATAATAGTTCTCTGAGGAGTAGCTGCCAAATTTCTTTTCCCATTCTGTGGGTTGTCTCTTCACTCTGTTGGTGGTTTCCTTTGCTGCACAGAAGTGTCTTAATTGGATGCAACCGATTCTTGGTGCAACCATGTTTTTGTTTAGGAAGTCTGGCTACACCTATGCCATTAAGAGTTTTACTTGTTTTATCTTCCAATAGATTAGGCGTTTCTGTTTTAATATTTAGCTTTTTGATCTATTTTTGATTTTAGTTTAGTATACGGTGGGAGATATGGATCTAGAATCAATCTTCAGTATGTAGATAGCCAATTTTTCTAGCACTATTTGTTAAAGAGGTGACCTTTTCTCCAGTGGATTTGGCCCCTTTGTGAAAGATATGGTAGCCAAGTATGACTGGAGTTGGTTTTGCATCCTATATTCTGTTCCATTGATCCACAAGCTGTCTTTCTTTCCCCAATACCATGCTGTTTTTAATCACTGTAGTTTGTAGTACAATTTGAAGTCTGGGACGGTGATGCCCCCTGCTTTGTCCTTGTTGCTCAGTATTGCTTTTGCTATTTTAGGTCTCTTCTGGTTCCATATGAATTTTAGAATTATTTTCTGTAGTTCTGTAAGGACTACTATTGTTATTTTAATTGGGATTGCATTAAATCTTTATAATAATTTTGGAAGTATGGCCATTTTCATTTTGTTGGTTTTGTCTATCCAGGAACAGGGGATAGCTTTCCATTTTTGATTTTCCTTTTTTCTGAGTACTATAGTTTTCATTGTAAGTCTTTTACTTTCTTAGTTAGGCTAATTCCTTATGCTATTGTGAAAGGTGTTGTTTCTCTAATTTCTTCCTCAGTGAGTTTGTTAATGGTGTGCAAAAACTCTATTGATTTTTGAGTATTAATTTTGTAGCCTGCTACACTACTGAATTTGGATATCAATTCTAGGACTTGTTGGGGGTTTTCTATGTAGAGGATCATGTCACTGGCAACTAATGATAATTTTACTTCTTCCTGCCCTATCCATATCCCTTTTATTTCTTTCTCTTGTCTAATTGCTGTAGCTAACATTTCAAGAACTATATTGAGTAGGAGTGATGATAGTGGGCGTCCTTGTCTTGTTCTTGATTTTAGAGTGAAAACTTTCAGTTTTTGACCATTGAGTCTGATGTTGGCCATTGGTTTGTCACAGATAGCTTTATCAGACTGAGATAAAGACCTTGTATTCCTATTTTCTTCAGGATTTATATTATGAATGGATGTTGTACTTTGTCAAAAGCTTTTTCCTGTGTCTATTAAAGTGATCATGTGGTTTTTGTCCTTGATTCTGTTTATGTGGTGCATTGCATTTATTGATTTGCATGTGTTGAACCATCCCTTCATCCCTGGAACAAATCCTAGTTGGTCATGGCATATAATCTTGATTTGCTGCATTCTTTTTGCCAGTATCTTATTGAGAATTACTGAATCTATGTTAATTTGAGATTGGCCTGCAGTGTGTTGTGTTGTGTTTTTCAGTTGAGTCCTTTTCTGGTTTTGGAATCAGGGTAATCTTGATTCCAGAAATGACTTTGGGTACACTGCTTCCTTTTCAATTTCATGAGTTTAAGTAGTATTGGCATTAGATCTCCTCTAAAGTTTTTATAGTATTTGGCATTGAATTTGTCAGGACTTAGGCTTTTCTTAGTTGGTAAGTTTTTTAATATTACTTCTTCAATTTCATTGACTGATATTGGATTATTCAGTATTTTTGTATTTTCTTGGTTGAGCTTTGGTAGTTCATGTATATCCAGAAATCTATCCATTTCTTCTGAATTTTCCATTTTATTAGCATTACCACTTCTCAAACTAGTTACCAATGATATTCTAGATTTTGACAGAATCCATTGTGATTTTGCCTTTTTCATTTGTAATTGTATGGATTTGGGTCTTTATTTTAGTAAGCTTGGTTAAGGGTTTATCTATTTTGTTTAATCCTTCAAAGAACCAATTCTTAAATCCATTGGTTTTTAAAACATTTTTTTAAATTTTATTTTAAAGAGAATAAAACCAAACAAAATAAAACAGAATAAAGCCAATCAGAACAGAACAATGAAAGTGGTAACAGGATTTCAAAACAAGATAATAGGAAATCAACAATGGCTACCATAATGCCTCTGTTTTCTTCAAAATAGCAGTCCATACCATCAGACATAGTAAAATCAAACAAAATGAAACAGAATAAAACCAATCAAAACAATGAAAGTGTTACAGGATTTCAAAACCAGATTCACTGTTTTTTTAGGTCTCGAGTTCATTAATTGATGCTCTGATCTTTATAATTTTCTTTCTTGTACTAGCTTTGGGTTTGGATAGTTTTTCTAGAAATTTGAGGTGCATTCCTAGGTCATTTCTTTGAATTTGCTGTTTTTCTGATGTGGAAACTCACCACTATAAACTTCCCTCTGAGGACTGCTTTCATTGTGTCCCATAGGTTCTGGTTAGTTGTACTGGCATTATTGTTTGATTGTAGGAACTAATTCCTTTTTTTCACAAAAAGTGGTTTATTGTTTTGCTTTCAGAATAAAATGAACTCTTGGAAACTTTTTAGAGAAAATATTCTTAGAATTGTAGAACTCTTCAAAAATACTATGCTGTGGGCAGGTGAGGTAAGCATGCCCATACAGAAAACATGGAAGAGGTAGATGCCTGAGCTCAGAAATGGGTTCTGTGCTTGTGGCTGGTATACTGGGTATGAGACTGAACATCCTTGCCCTGCCATCTGTGGTGCTTTTTCTTCTCCAGCACCCACTCTCAGCTCTTCTCCTCCACTCCCCACTGTGTGATCCTGTATGGGAACTTGTATCAAGACAAGGCTGTGATGACAGGATGGCTGCCTGTGTGGTGACCTTTAAATTCCTGCAGGGACAGTGGTGAACTTTCCTCTGAGGTGAGTGGTCTTAGACACCCCTTCTTTTCAGTGTTCCACCTTCCCTTCCATGACTGTTTCTTCTCTGGTCACCCCCTTTTTGTAATGTGCACTGGGACCAGTGGAGCGTATGTAGGAGAGCGTGGGGTATGCATTCCCTCTCTTGTGCAATGAACAAATAACCACATGTCCAATGTGCACATATCCTACCTGTGGTGACTGAAGTACTCTGGGGCAAACTAGGCCAGGATCAGGACCCAAGGAGGAAGAGGCCCCACTTAAGGCCCTGGTCCAGCTCCGGGGTTAGCATGCCTGCTATAAGCTGAGTCTCCAGCCACCACACATCTGAAGCAGGAAAACAAAGCCGCCTACTCATGGGACCCCTGTTATGATACTTCAGGGCTCATCTCAGCCTCTGTTCCTGGCTGAGGAGCAAAGTAAGCCCCAGAACCCCAATGGATGAGAGGCCCTGTCTAATTCTTTCTTGAATCTCATCTATGATCCACTGATTATTCAACAGGGTATTATTTGATCTCCATGTGTTTGCATAGTTGTACTGATTTTGCCATTGATTTCTAGTTTCATCATAGTATAAAAAAGTGCAAGGGATAATTTTAATTCTTTTGCATTTACTTCAGTATGCTTTATGGGCTGGTATGTGTTCTCTTTTGGAGACAGTCTTATATGCTGCTGAGAATGTATATTCTGAGGTTGGGTGAAACACTCTGTAGATGTCTAATAAATCCATTTGTTCAAAGGTTTGGTTTACCTCTGACATTAGATGATTATTTTTGTCTAGCTGATCTGTCACGTGTGACAGTGGGTTATTGAGGTTCCCCATTAAACTTGCACTGGTGCTTACCTAGACTTTCACGTCCATTAGTGTTTGATTTACAATGTTTGGTGTGCCAGTACTCAATGTGCATATGTTTATAGTTATTTCTTCCCATCAAACTGTACCCTTACCAAGTATGTAGTGACTTTGTCTCTTCTGATTAGTCTTGGCTTGAAACTCACTTTGTCTGCAAATAGGATTGCTATTCTTACTTTTTTCTAGGTTCCTACTGCATGTAATATTGACTTTCATTCTTTGACTTTCAGTCTATGGATTTCTTTTTAGGTTGAATGTATTTCTTGTATATAGTATATTGTTAGGTCTTTTTTCTTGATCCATTCTGTTAGTCTGTGTCTTTTGACTGGTGAATTGAGATCATTCATATTCAAGGTTATAACTGATAGGCACTGACTTATCTGTGTCCTTGTATCATTTTCCTACTGCTGATTCCCTTTCTTTCCCTTCTACTTAATTGCTAACACTCCCTTGTGGAGTCATTCTATTGGGACTCTTTGGCATTGTTAGCTTTTTTATCTATTCCTAGGATATCCTTGAGAATTTTTTTTTGGAGTGATTTGGTAGTCATGAATTTCTTTAGGTGTGCATCATCATGGAAATACAGTACCTTATTTCTCTATCAAGTCTGAAAGATAACTTTGGGGTCTACATCATTCTGGGTTGCAAGTTGCTTTCTTCCAGGGCTTGAAACACTTCACTCCAAGCTCTCCCTGACTTTAGAGTTTGTGTTGAGAAGTCTGTTGTAAAACGCATGAAATGCTTCACAAATTTGTATGTCATCCTTGCACATGGGCCTCGCTAATCTTCTCTGTATCATATTCTAATTTTAGCATGTACACAGCCAAAGTGAATGCTTGATTCTTTTATATAGCTTTCAAATAGCACTCTTTTTCTTGTCCACCTTCATCTCAGTTCAACAGATTTTTATTTTTACTTGCTATTTGAATATTGGTTGTAAAAATGAAAAAGACACTTCCCTGAGGCCTTTTAGTTATAAGGAAGATAAACACATCATTTCAGAATAATACACACTAAGATGGCATTATGGACAGGGGACTATGAGAAACTGGAGAATGGGTGCTTTGCCTATACTAGGAATTTAGAGAAACTTTTTTGTCAGTGGTGAATCTTGAATTGGGTAAGGATGAGATGGTAAAGTGCAAATGGAGGTAGAAAACATGATAGGAAGAGAACATTGCCTTGGTTTAGGTGTGAATGGAAGTAGTGAGTGAGGAGAATGCTGAACACTATGTCTATCATGGTTAAGTGTTAACCAAATTATGTGGACTGAACTTAACTAACTTAGACTTAATATTATTGAAAGCTGTTTCAAACTGGGCTCAACTATGATGCTTCACTGAGTGGGGAAAAGTTAACTGTGCATCATGGCTTTGACACCTACTTCAATTAAAGGAAGTTAGCTTACCTTTATCACATCATCTGCAGAATACTTCCTTTACCTAAGGATGTTGGGTCCTTACAAAATTCATATGAAGTGGTTAGAGAGGGTATCTATGGCTTAGGAATGATAAAGATTAAACATTTTTAAGGTAACCTTGCTGTAAAGGCAAATCACAAGATAAAGCAGTATAAATTAGTGTTTTTGCATCCTTTTGAATGATCTGGTTCACATCCAATATGTCTTTTGCACAAAAACTAGTCCTTTGTCACAGGAATCTATTGTGACCACTTGCTTACCATTAGGCTCAAAAGAAATCTGAAGGCTTGTTATACAGCCAAGAGCAATCCTTCAAGGCCCATTTCACCACCAAAACACCATTTTTGCTTCTTTTCCTGAACTCAACTCAATTTGGAAAGAAACCAAATTAAGTACTCAACATTACTCAAGTAACAAGGAAGAACTAGTGTTCTTTTCACCCAGTTATAGGTCTAAAGACATACAACTTATTTAACTGGTAGCAGATAGTGGCTTCTCTTGGGTGGCAGCCTAGATCCTTTGAAAACTAAGTTCCTCTCCAGAGGAAGCTAAAGTAGTGACAATAACAACTAACACTTTGAAAACTTAGTATGTCCCAGGCACCTTACATGTATTAACTAATTTAATCTGGAAGAAGGCCAAGAGGCAAATTTTGTGTGATTCTCATTTTATGGATGAGGAAATTCAGGAATAGAGGTCAAGCAATTTTACCTGTTCAAGATATCTAGGTAGGAAGAGATAGGAGTAGGATTCAATTCCAGATAGTCTAGCTCCAGTATTGGATCTTCTAGTTGCTGAATACAATGACTCTTAAAGTATATCTTAGGAAAATATTTTGATTCAAATACTGTAAAAAGTATACCAATCCAAGCAAGATTGGCCTGTGACGGGGGCTCATTGTTTTAAGAGTTGAACTGGTTTATCTTTACTTTTAGAAAACCTACACCTTGGTGTAGTTCCTCCAAGATTGCTACAAAAGAAGATGAGGCTGCGTCTTCATCAATTTCCTTCCTTCCAAGAGTTAATTCTAATTAACTCATCTGTTTTATTTTGCTCAGTGATAACACTATAAGTAAACATTTTGGCAATTTTTTTTAGCCACTGAGGAACCCAACATGGTCTTCACTTAGTCAAATAATACCTTCTAAATCAACCAACTTCAGTGCTTAAACCTAAATGCTTAACATGACCCTCCCTGGTTTCTAAGGAAACATAATTGTATCTTTCATTAGAATTTAGGAAAACTTCCAACAAATAACTAACAAAAAAATAGGTAATATAGAGCTAGAGGTGTTGTGGAAGCATGGAATGGAAGATTTGAATTTAGATCACTGCACTATGGAAGAAAAAATGTGGCTTATTTTGTTTTTATTTTTCATTTTGAGACAGGGTCTCACTAAACTGTCCAGTTACTGAGGTTGGCTTGAACTTGTAATCTTCTGTCTCAGCCTCCCAGGGTGCTGGAATTACAGGCATGTGTCCCCGTGCCTCGTTGGAAAATGTATTTAAAGAGTGCAAGACTAAAGATTGATGATGAAAAGACCATGGTAATAGAGGAGGCAAAAAATTAACGGAATCTGAAAAAATGCAGTCTTAGTTGTTTTTTTCTTGTTGCTGAGACAAAATACCTGGCATCCAAAGTTAAAGAGGGAAAGATTTATTTAGTTTACAGTTTGTAGAGGTTTCAGTCCATAATTGGATGGATCCAAGGCAGGGTAGCTTGGCAGAGGGGCATCACAGAGAACAACAGTTCATGGTACCCACAACATAGCAAAAACAAGAGACCTTAACAGCATCTTTCTACCCTTTTTATCTTAGCCAGACTGCTTAGGGTGAGTAGAACTCACACCCTTAATCCTAGTGCCCTTGAGCCTACTATAGCACCTAGAGCCCTTGAGCCTACTATAGCATTCCAGCATCACACACTCTAGATCCAGCCACCTCTGAAAAAGCCCTACCTATGACTGCATAAGGCTTTGGGGGTGGGGGACCTCTAAACATAAGCCATAACACAGTGGTAATAATCTGCCTCAACTTGCACAGGGAGCAGGGTCCTGAGAGGGGTTAATGGGAGATTAAAAGGAAAGAAAACACATACAAAAGGAAAGAAAACACATACAAAAGGAAAGCTGGGTGGGACCTGACCTCTCTGATGGAGAAACAGTGATAACCCAGCATGATCTGCCTCTATTTATATACTGTAAAAAGGGGGTGAAGCATGCAATGGGGCCAAAAGTACCAAGTCTCAGTGTTTTGCTGAGAACCCTGAAAGCAAAACATTCTTAGAGCTGTCTGTGCTATAGTTAACAGCAAAGAACACCAACGTCAGATACCTGCTGGACTGGCCTTGCTCTAGTCCCAACAACTTGTCTACATGGCTTGCTTCTGGCTTCCCATGTCCTTAGGACTGGCTTTGCTCTAGTCTCAAGGAATCTGCTGACCTCAGGCTAAGCCACAGCCTAACAGCTTTCCACAATAAGCACTGACAGGAGAAGGCATATTAAAAAAAGCATTTAGATCTTTTGCACATAGGATGGGGACCCAAGGATGAAGGAAAGGGAGAGGGAAAAAAGGAGAAGGGGATAAAAAAGATAATTAAGATGTCTTAAGTACATGTAACAATTAATCATCAGGAATGTGATTATATATACAAATATGTTCTAATAATAACCTGAAAATTTCAGAAAAACATTAAAAGAGGCAAAATTTCATAATTATGTGGGTTATCTCCTGTTTTCCCTATTGAACAATTAATGTCTCTTGTTTGTCCTGTTTTGTGCCCTGAAGGGAGGTTGATCTCTATGGACTGCATCGTATGATCTTCCTTACAGGTTAGCTTTGGATTGGGTTCTGCTTAATAGAGAGCACCAGGAAGAATCTGAACAGAGGCAGGAAAAAGTCAGGGAATTCGCTCTGGTACTTATGGTCACACCTCGATTCAGGGTCCCCTCTTCCATGGTTATAATTCTTTCTGCGTTTATGTTGTAAAGTCACCATTGTTTTGCCTCTTCAGGACAACGGACTGTGGTAGACGCTAACTGTTGCTGTTCTCTGGCTACCTCATAAACTTTATTAAATCTCTTTCTTATTCCTCTTACTTCTGTTAGTTCCTATATTAAAACTCTCTGGAATTAAACTCTTTTTCTTGCTGCAACTTTGATTAGTAGTGATTAATGGGGGAGAGAAGGTGAAGAATCTAAAAAGTTGAGATGATTCTTAAGTTTAATTTTTTTTATGCTCGAGGATGTATTTTGGCATTTTCTTAAATGCTTTATTAATATACATTCTCTTGGTTACTTTTCTCTTGTTGCTGAGACAAAACACCTGACAGTCAAAATGAAGGAAGGAAAGGTTTATTTAGCTTACAATTTTTGGAGGTTTCAGTGCATACTCAGCTGGCTCCAAGGCAGGGTAGCATGGCTGAGGGGCAGCTGTTCATGGTGGCTGCAAACAACAAGAGTGAAAAGGGCAAAAGGGAAAAAACATGTCTTCTTTCCTCCCTTATATTGTATGCCAGCTCTGCCCCTGGGTGGGTGCAGTACTCACACTGCCAATTCCAGTGCTAGACAACGAACCAATCACAAACACTAAATTCAGCTCCCTCCATGACTGCATGAGGCTTGGGGGGCCATCTAGACACAAATCATAATGCACTTTATTCAGATTTCTCAAACCAAAACTTTGGTTGGCATCTCTAGTAGGAAATCTAGGGTCCCAGAATCATGTACAATACTTGGTACTGAGTAGCAATCAGTATGTGGATTTTTCCTTAGTTTCTGAACTCTCTGTCAAACTATTATAAGCCTTTGTTTACTCAGATTCTGAACCAATTATTGATCTAGCCATTATCATAGTTTTTCACTTTGAGTTTTAGATTTTGAAACGAACATGGATTAATTAGACAAGGGCTATTATAAAACATCGATAACCATAACTGTAGCTAAGGCAGATACAATAAGGTAGAAATATTTAGCCTCAAAAAAAAAAAAAAGAAATATTTAGCCTCAGTTCAAATTTCAGCGCTCAAATAGTTGGTCAGTGTTTGTCAATCCAGTTATAAACCTTTCCCTCCAACAAGTAATTCAGTATGGTGAACATCTATTCATCATATAATGACTTAAAAAGAATTCAATTGAGAAAATCTTCACAATTCTTGTTAAGTCATAAATTATATTTTATTCCCTACACTGAACCTAAGTTTTATATTTCATACCCTAAATACTTAAAATATTCTAGCCATTAGACTCAGAAAATTTTAAAAAATACTCATGTCCAGGAAAGCCATGGTAGCTGAGGCAGGAGAATCACAAGTTTGAGTCCAGCCTGGTCAACTCAATGACTTAGCAAGACTCAGTCTCAAAATAAAAAATAAAAAAATTGCTGGGGATGTAGTTTAGTGTGAAGGCCCTGTGTTTAATCCTAGTAGTGAAAAACAAAACAAAAATTTATGGCCAGACTCCAGCCCAGGCCAATTAAATTGCATTGTCTAGGGATGAAACCCAGACATGGATATTGTTTAAAAGCTCACAAAATAATCCTAAAATGCACAAAGGTGAAAACAAGGCTCCAAACCAAAACTAAAACAAACCAGATCACACTAAATGTATGAATACATGAACCTCCACATTCATAAACACAAGAACCCTTGTTTTCCATAAGTTTATTCCTTCTTAATAAACTTTCTGAGTGTTTTCTTAAGCTCCTACTAACTTCTGCACATTGCAAAGTTCACTGAGAACCTTTAGTTGATGTTGTAGTCAAGGTTTGCAAGGGCAAGAAACTAATGAAGGACACATAATTTATTCACCCAAGGAGTCAAATGCAAAAAAGCATTGGAGATCTATCCACACACTAGAGATCCAAAGAATCCAGCTGAAGACCTGGATCCCACAGCAATGTCCTGCACATGTCCAGCTGAAGACCAAGCACCATGGCAATACACCCCACAAATCCAACTGGAGGCCTAGAGCCCATGGCAATGTCTCATGCAAGTCTGTGTCAAGGACCCACACTGGGAAGGCCCCAAGGTCAGTAGTAGAAGCTAGAGTCTGTGCCAGTGGATGAAGAATCTACACCAGCAGGATGAGAGATCTGCACTAGAGCCAAGGAGCAACACTCAAGGTAAGGACCAGAGCTGCCCCGAAAAGAACCACAGGCATCTGCAGTGACAGTGAGGTCTAAGCAACAGTTGAGTTTGTATCAGGAAAACCACTATGACAGTCTTCTCCAGGAGAATCAACAGCACACCATATTCCCCTCTAGTTCTGCTTTTTATGCTATTGGCAACAATCCTCAGGTGGGCCTTCTACACTTAGCACCACACTGATTCAGTTCAGTGGAGTATTCAAAGTTGATCATTAGTTAATCCACCACAGTTGGTTTAACTTTTTTTGTTTGTCATGTGTAGTCTATGGAAAAGCTGCCCAGAATCTGGTGAAAGACAACCACAACTAAACCAGTCTCTGAGTCAGCAGTTGTTTTATATAGAACAGTGAAGTTTTTCTTAGAACCCAGAAAACAGGGTGAAAAAAAACATACAGATGAAATCAGATTTCAGAGGTAAAGATCATCATTTAGTTGTGTGGAGGAATGGCTATTATGAACAAAGAAATATTTTAAAGGAAATCTTTGATAAAGGATCAGAAAGTAGAATATACATTTTGCATTTGTTTTGCAGCATATGGGTTGTATGTAATGGAAGACAAGCTTCCAAAAGGACGGAAAAGGTAATTACACTAAATACAATTAACTTGCAAAAAAGATGAACAAACTTCAATTTTCAGTCTCAATTAGGACTGATACAATAAAGAAACAGAAAAGTTTCTACTCCATTTTCTTAAGATGACCAGTTGTTCCATGTTTTGCCACTTCCATTTTTGCAACATGGGGACAGCCCCACATAGAGTGTGTTTAAACTATATTCTACAAAGAAATGCAAACAGCCTGTGCTTTTCCTATCATTTTATCTTAGTGAGACCTGGCAGCTCACAAAGTTCTCTTAAGTATTTCAAATGGGCAGGAGGTCTTTCTTACATTTTAGCAGTAGTCACTGCTTGTAGGCTGATACCATAGGTGATGATGAAACAACCAAAATTGCTTCTTTCAACCAAAGTTGGCTTCTCTATCCCTGCTCCATCTCTTAACCTACATTCACTTCATAAAAATATGTCCAATTTAAACTCTGGTTATCTCAAAAAGCCAAAGAGATTAAAAAAAAAAAAGAAACCTTACTGCTGTGGAAGGGTAAAGCATACCCTGTAATTAGAAGATAATTTATAAAGTCATTTAGCTGAAGCAGGGGCTTACCAGGCCACAATAAAGTCTTAGTGATTTCTCTTCCAACCCAAATTTCTGGAGATTGGGGTCTCTCTCTCTGCTTTCTGGTAAGCAGTTTCAGCCAATTACATTTGACTCTTAAAGATCGTAGGTTATATACACTTCTGATCAAACGTTTACAGGTCTAAGTAACCTAATTTTTAATGATGCAGATAATTTCTAAGTGATTCTATAGTAAAAATGAATAGCATTAACTAGGCTTGTATATCTTACATATAAAATAGTTTTACACATTATCTAATTTTGATTATAGAAATGACTAAAGTGGGAAAGAGCTTTATTTGGCCTTTCTGTGAAAAAAGAATTTTTTTTTTAGCAGTCCTGGGCATCCAAATTGCCCAGGTCGTAGTGTGTGTTTGTGTACGTGCACTGGATGCAGGGCCTTCACAAAAATTAAGACTCCGCTTCCCCTGCCTTGAGACTGGGCCATTAAATCACTAAGCTGCCCAGGATGGGCTCTAACGTGTGATCTTTCTGCTTCCTGTGAAGAGAGCTGGGATGACAGGCATAGGTCATTACACCTGGGTGGCGTTTCAGTCTTCTTTCGGAAATACCATATGGTTAAGTCCCAAATTACGGAAAGCAGCAATTAAAAGTGGGCAAGAAATAATGACATGGATATTTGGGAAAGTTTACTTAAGAACCTGGGAG
>RJWT010031156.1:0-14457 GCA_004365215.1 Cuniculus paca | reverse complement strand
GCAGACAAAAAGCAAAACTAAACTAAGTCAGAGGACTTGTACCAATACAAGATAATTGTAATTTCTTAATTTATTAAATTTCTCTGGATTTCTGTTGCCTCAACCTCTAATAAAAAAGGGCTTACTTGATAACTTTTATGGGGCACCCCAGCAACAAATCTTTGGCTTCAGGGTCAGGGATTTAGCTCAGTAGCATAAGCGCCTGCCTGGCAAGTACGAGGTCATGAGTTCGATCCCCAGTACAGAAACAAAACAAAACAAAACAAAACTTTGGCTTCATAATTTCTTTTAATTTGGAACTGTTTTTTAAAGTCTTTAGCTGTAGCTAAGAGGAGTGATTTTATTTCAACAGTAACATTTTTGTTCTCAATCAGTAAATTTGAAGTATTAAAGGCTGACACTGATGGGCAATCTCATAACCGCTTATGCAGAATAACTCTGATGATGGAAAAATAAAAACAATGAGTCCAGCTTCATACCCAAGGATTGATCACCCCTTGGAAAAATCTGTCAAATAGCTAACAGAACCCTTTACTAACTTTGCCCTCTATTGTCTTCTATTGTCAAATCATACCCTCACCTGCCAAAAAACCATGCACGGTGTCTGCAAGCAGGCGGCAGCAGAGATCCATTGGCTACTAGAAAAGCTGGAACCAATTCAACCAGACAGCCCAGGGACAAGGCTGCCAATCACCCACTGTGAGGAGCCCCATCACAAACTTTGAGAGTAGCTACCAGGCTTCTCCATGTGAAGTCTGATCAACAACAGCAAGACCTGGGGCGGAGTCCAAGGTGTGAAGCCAGAAGGCACCTACTTAGTTTCCGGTCCAGGAACTAATTTCCTATGGCCTAGAGAAAGTCACTTCCTGTCTCTGAACGTCAAATTCACTTGTGAAATAAGGGGTTTGGTCAAGATGGTCCACAAGATCTTTCTGTTATCACCTGCCATTTGTTTTAACAATATAACCTGTTCCTCTCCACCTCGACTTGCTGGAAACAAGGAGATATCCTGCAGATAAAGGGAAGAGTAAGAATAACATGGAGACTTCTCTAGATGGCTGTCTCCCTGCCATACCTGCTGTCTAGAAAACAGAACTTCTTCCAAAATTCTAAACTGTAAAGAAGAATGGAATAAAAGCAACTTTCCCAGCTATATTCTGACTTTGGTGACAATGTAGGGACTTTCTTCCTCCCACATCTGAAAAATAGGATACTGGGTGTTGAGACTCTGCCTGCCTCTTGCACTGCTGGTGACAAGCTAATGAAGTGCCAAGGGAGCCCAAACAGTCAGCCAGATGGGCTGGGAGAGGAGAGGAGGCTGGCCCCAAGTAGGAGGTCTCAATTTAGATATTAATTACTGTGGATGTGCAGGAAAACACCAGAGGGGCTCTCCTCAAGCCCAGAAAACTTCCTCCTAGAAAAGCTTAAGCTCCCCGTGGATTTCTCCCCCTTGGTGAAACAGACATAAGGTAAATTCTACAAACCTGTTGTGAAAACCACGATGCGAAATGACATGAAGTATGGGAAATACCCTCATAACAAAGAGGACAAGATGGCACAAAGTATTCAGTGGATGGTGTCCTTAGCCTCACTGTTCTGAAATCGCCTCCAAGTCATGACAGTGAATAAGGAAACTCAGAGCAGTGGGCTAGGGCGTGGCTGACCTCTCTTGAAAGGGAGTCTCTCCTGGATCTGTGAGTAAAGGGCTCCCAATCCGAGGAGAATTTAAAGTTAATATAGAATCACAGGACTAACTAGACCAAGGAAAATCAAATAATATCAAAATGACTACTAATTTGATATTAACACTAGTCTAAGCCGGGCGTGGTGGCTCACACCTGTAATCCCAGCACTCGGGAGGCTGAGACAGGCAGATCGTTGTGAGTTCGAGACCAGCCTGGGCTACAAAGTGAGCTCAAGGCCAGCCTGAATGGCATAGTGAGACCCTGTCTCAAAAACAGGGCTGGGGATCTAGCTCAGCGGTCTAAGCGCCTGCCTGGCAAGTGCAAGGTCATGAGTTCAATCCCCGGTGCCGCAAAAAAAAAAAAAAAAAAAACACTAGTCTAAAACTAAACAACACTGGTCCAAGTATAATGACAGTGAGGACCACGGAAACTGTTAAAACGCTAAGTAAATACTAATAGACAAAATCAGATAAGAGATGAGACAACCTGCCAGGGCCTGACACCCCAACAAGAGTGGGGTCTTTAAATATCCTGTCTTTAAATGTCCTGTTCGCTTGTGTACTGCAGTACACATTTCAAATTACATATTTTGTAAAATCTAATGGCTACATTATAAGCAATCTGATTACCAGTTTTTCGTTAAGGCACAAGAAGAATCATTTGCCAAAGACATGACATATTTTTTTCACAAAGATATGCTATAGTTTAAAATAATACCAAATCTTTCTATGTAGGAAATCATATGCCGCCCCACAGTTAAGAGCACAGATGCTGAAGATATACCATCTGGACTCAATTCCTAGATCCATCACAGTATCTGCGGGGCCTCAGGGAAGATGGGGCCCTGCAGCATCTCCTGCAGAGCAGACGGCAGCCCTGACCTCGCTGAGTGGGGCGAGGACTAGCTGGCACAACACCGTTAAGCAAAAAGCAATGAGCACCTGAAAGAGCAAAATGACTGCTAGATGATGATAACAGAAAGACCAATAATTTTTAAATCCAGGGATACAAGCTGTAATTGCTAGTTTTTCCACCATTAAAGCAAAGTCACCAAAATCAGAGTCATGCCCTTAGCAAGTTGCATTTATCTAATGGCAAGCAGCCACCCTCTTACAAGGTCTCTGTAAAGGGTAATGAATTAAACTATACAGTTTGAAAAAGTAAAATGCCAACTTCAACTTCAATTACGTAAGAAAGTCAAAGCCACTGTTAAAAAGAGTACCAAAGGATGTTTAAAAACATTCACCCAAGGCACGTCTTTGAATGTACCACAAATAATGCCATCAGAAGCACACTCTCTTTTTCAGCTTTAGAAAGAAGAAAAAAGATGGACATAAAATGGAACTCAATAAAGTGATTTCTATAAAAAAAAGAAAGAAGATGAGAGGCAAATAAAACAGTCACAAGACTGCTTGAGGTCAGAGAAGCTGCCTGGGGGTGGGCTCCATGTGGTTTCCCCATGGCTGCCACCAACACAGCCCTTTTTTGCCCCAGCATCAGGTCACTATGGCTAAATGAGGACAGCTAAGAACTGATCCAAAGATTCATAACAGTATACAAGAAACACCAAAAAAAAAGTTTATCCAATTTTGTCATTAACTACAGAAAATAACCAAGTAGTAACATTTATCTCTGAGTCCTTGATATCAGAGAAAAGTTAGGCATCTTAAAAATTGGAGAACAAGGGGCCGAGGATTTAGCTCAGTGGCATAGCAAGCACGAGGTCGTGAGTTTGATCCTCAGTACCAAATAAAATAAAATAAAATAAAGGAATATACATTTCTTCCTTCACTTAAGGAAGAAAACCAACAACTACAATACTTCAGGATCACCTAATATGGGAAGGAACATACAAAGGGATGTGGAATACAGAACATAAGATCCCTGACTCCAAGGTGACCTCAGTGGAGTTAAGAAGATGCCACTGCTAGTTTGTGTACTCAAGAAGAATGCTTTTTATTTACATTTATACAGAAACATATTTTAGGCCCTCATTTATTAATCTTACAAGCTACACATTGCCTATTTTTTACAAATACGAAAACAAGTTCAGTAATTTGATCAAGGTCACCAAAAAGAAGTGCTAAAGCTTGCACTTGAAATCAAATTTGTTGCCAAAATGTGTATGTTCTGTGCTTTTTCCTATTAAAATGGTTTGGAAAGAGAGGGAATTTTGTCCCCAGGGCATATTTGACAAAGTTCGAACATTTCACAAGCACGGAGGTGACAGAGCCAGGGATGCTGGTAAATAACCTTACGATGAACAAGACAAGCATCCAGTGGACTTACCCAGTGGGAGACGTCACTGCATCAAGACTGAGAGCATCTGGCCTGCACTTATATAAACACCTCATTCAGTTAAAGGGTCAAATGCGGTCTACAGGCATTCCACAGAAGAATACAGTATCACTCTCAACTGAGGTCCTGTTACAGAGAATTGTGGCTGAACCTTTAAAATGTGGGTACAGAAGAAGTGATGAGAACTGGGTATTGTTACACACGCCTATAATCCCTGGGCCACGGGAGAAGCACCCTAAATTGGAGCCTAGCCTGCAGAACCCAGTGACTTGATGAAGACTGTTTCAAAATAAATTTTAAAAAGAAATTCAGTTCAGTGCAAAGGTCCTGGGTTCAGTTAATAGAACCACAAAAAAGCAGTTTCAACAGCTCAAGGCAAAAAAAATGATCAAAGATGTGGAAATAAAAAATGGCAAGGTGCATTTAGGAGTCAAAATGATCAAGCACTTCTTCTAAACTACAAACAAAATTGGAAGAAGTGATTTAACTTCAATTAGATACAGGTCCAGTACCATTCCAAACATATTCTATACTGCTATACTGTTTGGCAAAAAAAGTGGTACATGCATGTACTCTCAAGAGGGACTATTTGAGTTTCAATTCCTGCTCCAGTACTTTTACAGTTTTTCCTCACTAACCTAACATACCCTTCAATTTCCTCTTCCATGAAACTAGGAGACTAATAATAGCTATTCTGTAGGGATGCTGTCAGGATTCAGTGAATTAAATCATGTCAAAGTGTATTACCACTGCTGGGGCCACATACCTGACACACCCATGACTTAGGGAGAAGTTTATTTTGGCTCAGTTTCAGAAAGTTCAGTCCATCCTCTAAGGCAGGAGCCACAGAGTGGAAGGGAGTTGTGGATCGAGGCTACACAACTCATGGTAGCCAGGAGCACAGTAGGAGAACAATACCAGCAATAGATCTACACTCGAAAGGCTCACTCCCAGGGACCCACGTCCAACCAAGCCCTACCTCCTAACAGCACATTCTGCTGTGAACATCAGTGGATGAGTCTACCGATGAGCACGTATCTCAAGATCCAAGCACCTCTTCAAGAATCTCTACATCCACTCAACCCACAGTTAAGATTAACTGGCAGATAAGTATTCAGATCTATACCTAGTGCAGAGTAAGTATATCCTAATATTTATAGTGTATCTCTTCGTAAGTTCCCAAGAATCTAGTGAGGAAGGTCTCACTGCTATTCCCACTTCATTGACAATAAAATATTGGCTTAAAAAGGTTAATCAGCACGGACAAAGTCCTTTGGTTCCAGCAGGGTAAACAGGACTGCTAACCCAACCTCTTCGTCACTCCCTATATTGCTTCATGAAAGCCAAGAACATTAAGTTTTAGCAAACAGGCAGTGGAAAGCCAGTAAAGGTTTCTAAATGAGAAATCCGAATTATTAAAGCAATGCTTTATTGATGGTAAGTGGCAATGGAAAGGAGAACAGACTGGGAATAGGATGAGCTGCACACAGGGAGAGTAGAGAGAGGCTTACGAAAAGGTACTAGCAGAAGGTGATCAGGCCTAACTCAAGGACGACGGCATAAAGAAACATCAAGAACATGAAGAGTAAAAGGCACGACACAGAAGTGTTCGATGGCTGGGTGCCTGGTGAGGAATGGCTAGTGACAACAAGGACCACTAAGTTGTGGTCAGGAATACCTGGTTTTGAAGGAAGATGGCCAACAGAGAAGCACACTGAGAGAACTGGCCTATCTTGGTTTGGTCTAAGAAATTATGTAACTGCTTAGGGCTATCAATAAAAGACTCTTCCAGTACTGCTCAAGAGTCAGAAATACTCATCCCAGAGGCTGAATCAAAGGGAATACAGCTGAAACAGATTGACTGAGATATATAACAATTTACTATATGAAATTTCTAAGTAAGCTTAGAAAAAAATTCCACATTTCATCTTTTTAAGTATAAACAGGCACCCCCCCCCAACAAAGCAAATTTCCTTAACATGGCATAGAAGAACAAAGTGCAGACCACATGACAAAATCAAAATTTCCCTGTGAAATTCTTTGTGAACCAATCAAATACTTCAGTCCTCACAAAGAATGCGCTATGTGAGTTCAGTCAGGATGACAGTGATAATCAGAAGTTTCACTGAAGTCTCAGAATTCTATCTTTGAATTTACCACCTCCTTCACTTGCTAAGTAAGAATGGCTAGATTTTGTTTTCCTACTCTCAAATGTAAAATAAACACTAACTGTTCACCTGTAAATTCACCCTTTTACACTGCCATACTGAAGATGGAGATGTGGCCAACCGCCTACAGCCAGCGGACAGCTTTGAATCCAGGCTCAAACCGGCTCTGGTGACTGACGGCACCTGTGTGAAACACATGCAGGCAGCTGTTTTCACACTAGTTTGTCTGACTATGTAAATCCTTCAATATTACATGATTTAGGGATACTTTGTAAAATTCTTCCCAAGTTTTAACAAGATGATCTTTAGAAGAGTTTTAGGACCACTAAAAGCTACAACTATCTAAGCGTCATCTGGGGAACAGAATAGCTATTAATATATTAACTTCACCTCATCACATATCCTCTTCACATTAAAACTGTTGATTCGTTGGAGATATTAGCCCATGTTAAAATAATAAATAAAAGGGCTATTATCTGAAATCTAAAAGGGAATAGATATATTATTAAACTACAAGTGTTTAATATGCATGCATATACTCCAAGCATGTCATGAAACAGTGTCTCAGTCCAAATGAGATAAGCCAAGGCAGCCAGCCCTCCCCTACCCACCAGCTCTGTCCTCAAGTAACACTGTAATGTCCGAAATCAAGCTGCCAATCTGCAGTACAAAAGAAAGAGATAACTGAGGAACACAGGCAAGCTAAAGAAAGTTATCTAATCACAATTTCAGAAGTATAATCTAGGATAGTTTCACTATGCAAATTTGAGTTTTAAAATTTTTATAAAATGAGCTAGGAAGGCTCATATCTAGGCACCTATGTCTTGAATTGACAAATCTTTATAGGTGAACCACTGTGATTCTTCTCCTATTTAAACATTCTAGACCAGTGTCTATGTTGTGTGTCTGAAATCCCGGGGCGGGGGCGGGAGGGTCCTAACCTCTGGACCTGAGGATATGAGACAGGCTTCTTAACTACCCAGCCCTCTTTTCAAGCAAACCAAGCAACTTCCTTGACATATTACTCTGCAGAATTGTCCATGGTAATCAACAATTACACCATCAAGTAATCTAGACTAAGTCATACCTGCAAATTTCCTAATTGAGGTATAGTAAATAAATAGAAAGCAGACTTACGTATTTCACACAAAACTGAATCCGGTAAACACTGTTAATTAGACCTCCCATCTATGCCTATTTTCATTCTACCAATACCTACTGAAGCATCTTTGCTAAGCCAGTCCCTAAGTGAAGATTTTCTTTTAGTGAAGCAACTGAACAAAGTAGATGTCTAATACAATACTCCATATATAACCTCAATTCATTTGAGTGTGTTTCAGTCTGATTGATAGAGGCCAATGAAGAGACCCTTTCTCTCTCTAGTCTCTCCTCTCATGATTCCACACTTGCTCTCCTAATTTCGCTGAGGTATAAACAATAAAAACTGAATACATTTACTGTGCAATGTGTGATGTTGTGATATATTTATGCATTGTATAATGATTACTACAAATGAACTAATTAACCTGTCCTTTATCTCAATTCTTTTTTGTGTATTATGAGAATATGTATGATTTCTGCTAATTTCAAGTATACAATAGAGAGTTTTTGTTGTTGTTTGAGACAGGGTCTCATTATATAGTCTTGATTTTCCTGCATCAGCTCTGAAGTACTGGGATTATAGGTGTGAGTCACTCACCCAGCTTTACAATACGGTACTATCAGTACAGTTACCATTCTACCAATCAGATGCCCTAAATTTATTCCCCTTAAAAATGGATCTGTAAGCAACTCAAAATATATCCAAGGATACTGATAAAATAACTAAAAACTGATTTATTGTATTTACAATTTCTAAGAAACTAAGAGGGATGTTTTGTAGTAAGGATACAGGATACAACAACTTCTGATTATACCATATCAACTACCTTAAAAAAGAGAGAGAAGTCAAAAGAAACGTGTACCTGACATTCACATTATTTGTTTCCTTCACAAGATGGCATGACACACCATTAAATAGGTATAAAGCTGATTTAGTAACAGTTCAAATGTTATCATTCATGTACTAAAAATACAAGTCCACACTGAAAGGCTAGCCAATTGAGGGGCTGCCTCAGACGCCTCACCTGTCGAATGATACTCTTCACACAACGTACTGGGAGACCCTGATAGTTGGACTTGATGATCCACTTGAGGAGATGGTGGCCAAGCACTTCGAAGACCATGCACACATCTGGGACAGTTAAGGATCATTTGTGGAGAGGACAGATAATGAATTTCTAGGAATGAGGCAAGTACTAAAAGCAGCATTGTGCGTGGCACTTGCAAAACATTTCTTTGTAAAATACCATATCAATACTATGAATAACACCCAAAGTAGTCACTTGCTGGGTCTCACCTAAAAAGAAAGAACTGATTTCCTACTAAGTACTTACTACATTCCATACATTATTTTGAAAAACACTTTAGGAAATATATAATGACCCCCACATTGGAAGCAAGGAGAGTCTGCCTCACAGAGGCCAATGGTAGCCAAGGCAGATTCCAGCCCACACAGAGCTACATTCCCAACCTTCTTAGCCTGAGTAGAAACTCTGTAATAATGAAAACTCAGGAATCTGGAATTCTTTAAAAAAAAATTTAAATCATTTTTTAAATCATTGAAAAAGGACTTACATACAAAAAGTTGTTCATATTTAATGCACACACCTTGATGTGTTTGAAGTTCAGCATATAACTCTGAGAACATCACCAGCATCAAGATGACCGAGGCATTCAAAGGACCTGGAGTCACAGCTCAGAGGTTATGTGATGCTCCATGCTCAAAGGACAATCTCAGGGCTTCAGCATAGACATATGCGCAGAATATTTTGGAATTTACCAACATTATCTCTCCTCTCCACTTGTGCTCTCAGCTATAAACTTTATGTCTTAGGATATTTTCTTTCTCTCTTGTTTCCCTTTGGGATCTCCTCAGGCAGAGAAAAGGAAAGGTAGAAACTCCTTACCAATACCACTAGCACCTGGGTCCCTCAAAACCAATTATGACAAACAATTTCAACATACAGGTAAGCGAGGCATACAGTATTCTAATTAACACTTTTTAAAAAAAGCTCCTCACGACATATCATAGTTAAATTCCAAATGATCAACAAGAAGACAGAATCTTAAAAGCTGCTAGAGAAGCCATTTTGTGATTAAGAAAATGAGGAAGTGTGATATGACATCAACATATTATTGTTGATTTATAGGATTTTTTTCCCAAGTTAGTCTACCGTAATCCAGCTACTCTGCAGACTGAGGCACAAGGATTGCAAGTTTGAGATAAGTCTGGGCAACTCTGTCTCAAAAATTAAAAAGGGCAAGGACATTGCTCAGTAGTACAGGGTACCTGAGCTTGATTCCTAGAACCACTAAAATAAAAATCCATACTTTTTCAAAGATGCACACTTTGAAGAAGAAGAAAATGACACGTGGAATTTGTTTTATAATAATTCAGCAACATAGAATAACGAACTGTAGCCAGACCATTATAGTTATTGAATTCTGGGGGCAAATTTACAGAAAATTATTGTACTAGACTAGTTTTACATTACGTTTGAAACTTTTTATAATAAAAGTTTTAACAGAAAAACAATGCAGAGTTCTTCCATTTGCCACTTAGTATAGAAAGTAACATCGCTTTACTTTTACTAGACTTGGGCTAGGGATGTAGCTCAGTGGTAGTGTAGTGCTTGTTTAGCATGCACAAGGCCCTGAGTTCAAACCCTAGTACCGCAAAAAAAAAAAAAAAAGGAAAAAGAAAAAAGGCCACTACTTCTACTTCCACCAGGCTTTTGCAAAGTAAATAAACAAAGTAAAATAAAACCAGGAGGCAAGTAGTGTGAGCCAGTGGAAGAGCACCTGCTTTGAATGCTTGAGGGCCTGGATTCTAGTTCTAGCACTGCAGTGAGGGTGTACACATACTGTGCATGCCAGCAAACAACACAGGACAGGGACTTGGCCTGCAGCATTCACCTAGCAGAAAGATAATCCTCTTACTCATTTAAGACTTAGTTAAAAGACTCAATTTTATTATCCTGGAAATGCAGTACAGAATTATTAGGACTAGTCAGTACTACTAGTATTTAAAGAACAATTGGGGAAGGTCAGCATTAACAGAGCATTTTTCCTTTTATTGAGGTAGCAAATACTTTAGCCTCATACATGTTTTGCAGCCACACTGCCCTTGTGCACTGGTTTTAAAAAGTTTAAAGCACAGAGAAGTACTGGCATATACTTCTAACCTTGGTGGCACAAATAAACTTCCTCATAAGTACTGACAAAAGATTAGTAATTCCACCGAAAATTAAACCATTCTAGATGCCCCATTTTATAAGACATCATAATGATCCTAGAAGGTTTATGAAGAGAGGTTACAGAAGTTTACAGGAACTTTAAGTAATTCTTTTTTATTTTAGTAAAAACAAAAAAACACCACTATAATTCAGCCATCAAGAAGGATACGTATTCCATTCATGCCTGAAATCTTGAAGTCGTCAATGAGCTGGACCACCATGTCTTTGTTTGGGTCACTGGGGTCACTTTCTCGAACCTATGCAAAGAGAAATGAATACAAGATCAGAGAAATTTAAAATGCAGACTCTTCTCCATTATACCAATCTACAAAGCAGTATTTTTCAAATAAAAGATTTAGCATTTGAACATTTGAACCTATAAAATTTTTCTTTTATTTCAGTATTACCCAAAAAGCCCCCTATAAAATCGGTCATTTGGTTTACTTGTATCAGTCACATTTTTTGTAGTACTTACACATTTGAGCAATTTTATTTCATCCAAGGCTGTCTCTGTGTAATGCTGGGCACTTTTCACAACTTTCATTGCAACAAATCTTTTCCCCCTTTAAAAAAAAAAAAAAGCATAGTTATTTATATCACTAGCCAAAGAAGTGATGTTATAATAACGTCTATGCAATAAACAGAGACTTTTAGTAAGTTTTCGTATGAGTGCTTGCTTTGGCAGTATACTAAAACGTTTTCCTTTCAACTATTACTTCTCAAATACAGGAACCACAATTAAACAGAGTGTCTGTGGGGTAAGACGATCTTGTTGTTTTGATTTTATTCTAATTAAAGTAGATTACAAATGTGTCTGAGTTACCAGAGAGAAATGAAAAGTGTGCTAACACTTGTTTCACTTCATGTATCACACAAGTACACATGCATATATGTACTGAGCAGCATGACGTTTATTACTATGGGTCACAGCTTTTAAATAACATCAGAAAACATTTATTTGGAAAAGCTATACATTATTGATTTTCATCTGCATGTTTTTCTGACATGAATTACTAAAAAAGTAACCCTTATGAAATGCAATTTCAAGGAATAAGATTCAGAAGTAAAGCCACAGGAGAGTTCATATTTTTAAATACCTGAGCCAATAAACTTGAAACTAAAAAGGGAGAAAAAATCAGGTGAGGCAGGCCCGTGCTAAGCAGTACTTCACATGCCACAATGAAGTAGGAACGCTTCTCAGCTCCCAGAAACAGACAATGAACTATGTCAGAATCAAATGCAGAAATGACAACACTTACTGCATATCCCAGCACAGCCAGACAGTAGAGAAGTGCCCCCATCCTAGCTTTCTAATGACGTGATATCGACCATTGAAGAGGTCTCCAATTTTCACTGGATGATAGCCACCTAGAAAGACAGCGAGTAAGAGAGAATAAATTAACTCAGTATTCGTGGGAAAACAGTAATGCACTTCATTTATCAATTCTTGATGTCATTAAAGAAATCTCTAAATGGAATTAGAGTAACATGTTTAAAAATTACATTTACTCAGGCTTAACTTTCATTAGGAGAAAAACATTCTATGAATTCTCACTGGATTTTTAATAAATTTAAAATGGGCTGGGCATAGTGATGTATGCCTGTAATTTCAGTACTCAAGAGATTGAGGCAGGAGGACTGCAGTAATTTAAAGGCCAGCCTGAACTACATAGGGAAACTGTGTCTCAAAAAACCAATCAATCAATAAAACTTAACATATTCCTGCCAGCTTGAACCACCAATGGTACATGCATGACTGTCCCATCATACAACTTGTACCACTGGAGGTACAAATGGAGTTAATAATTTTTATTGCTGTTTTTACTAATTAATAAAAAGTCACCCCAAGGGACAGTTGTGCATGTATCATGGATCAAGCCACCCGACAGTGAGACATACATGTTATGGCCCTGTCATGAACATGTTGGAAAGGCAATGAACCACCTAGCACTTCATACAATAATCTGTGATTTTTATTTAAATTGAGATGTGTACACATATGCCGTGTGTACACAAATATTTTTCCTCGTAAGTGTTAAACTCAAATCTTTTTGCAAGTTATAAGAAAACTCACCAAATTAAAGAATGTTTACGCTGCATAATTTTGCATACAATAGTAGTTCATATGTACCCAATTAGGAAATGTGTAAGGCATGTATTACCTTACCCTCCCCAACTGGCCTTGTTCTCTCACCACTTCTTCCCCCAGAAACTCCTGCCTAGAAACTCGTGTTAGAAATGAAGAGAACAGTTGGGGAGCAGGAGCAGGTACACCAAGACAGACTCTCAGGGGCGATAAGGGTGTCTTCTGATATCTGGCATAAAAAGACCTTTAATTCTGCATTTTTAAGTAAGTTATTTAAAAAACCATTGTATCATTTTTCCAACACACAAAAGAAATAATATAAGAGGACAGGATGTTAGCAATGGATAGATTATTATTTTTATTCTTATTATTTATATTTTATTCTAATTTATGCAAGTTTTTCCAAAACAATGCTTTTCTACTTTGCAGACAGATTTTTCTTTCTTTTAATTTAACTTATATTACTTTTTAATGTAAAGATGTCCTCCTCCCTCCCTCTCCCTCTCTCATTTGATTTATTTTTGGAGTAGGGATTGAACCCTGGACTTCTGTTTAAGCCAAACAGGCACTCTATTGCTGACCTACATCCCCAGCCATTATTTTTTGTTTTTCTAACCTGCAGAATTCTTATAAATCACTCAAGAAAGATAGAGAAGGCTCATGTCTAGTGTTGAGAGCCTCGAAACAGGCACAGGGAGTTATCTACACTACTTCTTTCAATACACTTATGTAACTCCTAGAGGGTTTGCGTCATACTGTAACTTAACACTGTGGTGGGTTCATGAGGCAGAAAGCTGACCAAATACTGAGTTTCTAAGATTTTTACTGTCCTATCATCATCACACTTGGTCTTTCTGGAATTTAATTTCAAGACCTAACAGTATTTTAGAAAGAAATAAAATATAGAAATTAAAGCTTATTACTTAACTTTAATTCTTTAAATAATTAAAAGAAATGGGCTTTGAGTTTCTTGTACAGTTTCTTTTTCCAGGACAGTTTGAAAACATTAAAATAAACACTGAAAAGGAGGAAAAGAAAGCTAACATTTCTCAATTATGAATTAGGAACACCATGGAACACACTTTATTTTCAAATCTTTGCTCCGTGAAACAAAGGTAAACCTTCATATAATTCGAGTTTTCTATAGGAAAACAGGGGAGAAGGAAGGAAGAAGGTGGGAAGTGCAAAATTAAACAAAATTGAGCACATTTCTTGACCATAAACCTAATATTTTAACGCGCTATATGAATCTAAAGAGCTTGGGGTACATGTTGCATACTCCACACATAACTGCCCAGCAAGCTCCCTCTCCAGGGACCTAGTTACACTTTATAAGACAAGTATTTACAAAACACTGATGGCTTCCTTACTTAACTCTTACAATGTAGATGGCATTCTTTCCACACTGCTGCAGAGGCATCAAGTGCCTGGTTTCAGGGCTGGAGCATTCTACTCACCAGTAAGAAATGCGCTCCATTTTTTAGAGAACTGAAGCGCTGTGTCCTGGTGTTAATACAGAAGGACACTTGGATGGCTTAAAAACTTAAAGGCTATGTGATATTTAAGTGCATGCTACTGCTAAAATTAACATCTCTAAGTTTTAAAAAATTTAGTCATGCATAAAGAGAAGAAATCTGTCTCTAGTATGTTTCAGGTTCAAATACCCAGAGCATGCACTTGTGAGCAAAAGCAGAAGAGCACCATCACCACTGTGATCATAGGAGAAACGCAGCCGCTCCTTTTCTCTATGAGCTTTGAAAGTGGAATAAAAACAAATTACTAGTTGAGTCCAGTATCTCTGGAGTGTACAGGCGGTTAAAACACTGTCTAAAAAGCCGGGCGTGGTGGCTCACGCCTGTAATCCCAGCACTCGGGAGGCTGAG
>RJWT010031155.1:0-14466 GCA_004365215.1 Cuniculus paca | reverse complement strand
GCAGTGTTTATGGAAAACAGCTGCTGAAGTCCAGCCTCAAACGAAATCCCTCTTCCTAAAATATCTTTGTCACAAGAACTGGCATGGATTGCCTTTCTCTATGCCCACAGTTTCAATAACTTAGGATGAAGTATCCATAGTTTCAGTAACTTAGTCACTTAGCAATGGTTGCTTCATTGGTGTCTTTCACATACCTATTTTGTTTCACTTTCACAGTAGTGCAATGATACTGCTCTGAAGAAAAGAAATGAATGCTCAGGGAATTAACTAACTTGTCCAAGGTCATGCAACTATTCTGCAGTAGGCCAGGAATCTGAACGTAGTAGATCTTTTTGAGTCCAAAAGGGCCCAAGTTCAAGCAGTGGTTCCTAGTAATTTCATGATTATCTTCATGAAAACCATTCACTGTGCGTGATTTTTAAAATGCACATTCCTGGGTTCCAGCAAGAATGAACACTTTTTTTCAGTTGCTAAATTTCACATCTTCAGTCAGCTTTTCACAAGAAACATTTCTAGGATTTTTCATTTCAGTGTCTTACAGACGAGCTAAATATTGGTACAGCATTCAATACATGCCAGGTCTTTGTTAACTGATTGAATTCTCACAACTTCACAAGACAGGTAACAGTATGATACCTATATTATAGATAAAGTTAGGTTTAGAGAGACTAAAGAATGAACACACATATGATACCAGGCTGTGTCAACCAGATCTACAGCTGCAACTAGACTTGAAGCTTCAAGTAATCTCTATAATTGCCTGAGAAGTGCCAGGAGAACAACTACTCATGAGTGCTTTTGACCTGAGCTTTTGGACCAGGATGGAGCTCTCCTACTAAACATTCCTATTCCACAGCCAGGATCTTCACAAGCCCTATCCTCCTGGCTAACAGCCCTGGACACTCCAGCCCTTTCCTCACACCCTAGTTCTCCCTCCTAAGCATAACGTGGGTATTGCTCTGGATGTGCACGATGAGGCAGATGCCCCTCCTCTTTCTCTTGGCATTAATGACACTGCCACACCTCCGCAGGATACCCTCTAACTGTAGACACTGTGCTTTATTTTCTGCCCTAGGTGTCCGGCAGTAAGCTGGAACTTTGTAGATGTTTATCAGATAAATGAATGGTTGAATAGAATATAAAGGATGGTCATTCCTTGTATAATAACATTTATCAAAGTTTTCTAAACCCCTGCATTCATTGACATAGCATTAATTTCCTGATCGAAAGCCTGGAGGGCAGAAAGTTAAAGCCACTGCCAACAGCAGATCAACCCAATTGCAGATACAGGACCTCTGAAATTATAATACAAGTCAATCAGAAACCTCTGCAACCTAGAAAAATGTGGCTGAAGGAGGATTTTAAAGGCACGTCTATTGCATAGAGCAGAGTGTGTACACATGCAGCATGTTGGATTCAGTGCTGTAAATGTGTAAGCAGATGGGGGAAGTGAAGCTTGGCTTGTGAATTCAGGCCTTTTCTCTCCAGCCAGCAGGAACAAGGATCATGCTTCCCTCTTCTGCATTGATCATTGAAGAAGATATTTGGGGAAAACAAATTCTTCTGCATGAGAGGAACAGAGGAAACAATGGAAAAGAAAAATGCTGCAGGACTTTGGTTCTTTGGCTCCTGCTTTTAGAAAATTCTTGTTAGGGTTTTATCTAGCTTGTTCTCAGTGGCCTACTAAATCAAATAGAATAGTTGCAAAATGTTCTACAATCTTTGAGGATTTCTTACATGCCTAGAAAGCCACTTGAGTTGTAATTAAATTCCTCAAACAAAGCAGACCCAAATACACAGCATGTTAGCTTCCCTCTCTTGTGCAACTTACTAATTTCTCAAGATTTGGTACATGGTAAACAGATTCATTTATACCTTTTTTTCCTTTAGAAGAAATTCAGAGTTTTACCCCACATCAAAGACTCTATATCAAAGAAATACAAAATGGAATTTGTTATTAGGAGAAACAGATCATATTAATTTTTCCTTTCCAATAATATCCTAAAATGACAACAGGCAAAAGCCATTATGCTAGTCCAGTGATGGAAAGCCCAGATTGCCACACAAATAAACAATGTGTTTCAGATAATATAGACTATACCATGCCTCACAGCATATTTCATAATGGAAAATATGTTCATGAAATTTGTGGCCTGGTAATTCAAGAAAAGTGCCCTCAAGTTGTCAGGCTTCTACAAACTTCATGTGAAATATGTGGTTCAGTGAAACCTGCATCTCATGAAATAAATTTCAATAAATGTTGACCAGAAGCTCAAGAATGACTACCCTCTGCCTATGTGATCATGGTAGTAAGATATAAGACTCTAGTCTGAGACAGGTATCTCTGCTGCTATCACCTGAATGTGTATGCTCCTACTTCCCAATTCATATGTTGAAATCTTAAACTCCAAGTGATGTTATTAGGAGGTAAGGCCTATGGGAGATGACTTACATCATGAGAAGGGGATTAGTATCCTTACAAAATCCCTATCTTGTGAAAACAGAGCAAGTAGTACCATCTATGAACCAAATAGTGGGCCCCTATTAGACATTGAAACTGCTGGTATCTTGATCTTGGAACTTTCAGCCTTCGGAATTGGAAGAAATAAATTTCTGTTGTTTATAAGCCATGTAGTTCATAGTATTTTACCTAAACAAATGAAAATACCTACTCTGCCCAATAAATTAAGAAATTTGGATGCATGATCACAGAGACATGGAGGACTATTTTGTTAGAAAAGCATCCCCGAAACTAAAGCATTAGAAGAAGTGCATTCCTCTCCAAGAAGGACTCATAAACTCTATTAATATGTTGTCTCCCCTTTTTCTCACTTTATATTCAATCATTCTCAGGAAGTGTTTTGTAAATCTTTAGTGATGTTTAAAAGGTAATGAAATTTCCAGAGTTGGTCCACTAGATTCTTAAATTTTATTCATACAATATTATAGAACCCAAAATGTTTTGAGGCAGTAGGGAGCAATCTCACAGACACTTCACCACTGAGCTATTATCCACAGTCCTTGTATTTTTGAGACAAGCTATCGCCAAATTGACCAGGTTGGCCTCAGACTTGAGATATTCCTCCTTCAGCCTCTCAAGTAGTTGGTATGGCAGGTGAATGCCATTACATCCAGCTCAGAATTCATGAACCTTGAACCTTATTCATTTCTCCACTGCAAAAAAAATTTTTTTTCTATTTCTTCCTGGCAGGTCAGATATAAAAATAACTGAAGCATTTATAGTTGACACTTTATGAATCTTTAAAATACTAACTAAATACCTTGAATTGAATTTTCTCAATTAGGTGTTCCAGATTTTTTTTTACCTTTGAGATGTAGATTAATTCACATATAATACACACACCCCACAGTGCCCATGCTGGAGTACTGAAAAATAAATTATAGAAAATATAACAGTGGAATTTCTATTAATTTTAACACTTTTCTTTTAAATTCAGTATTGAAGGCAGTGATTCTAGAGTACGTAACAAAATTCTTCCCTACTCAAGTCAAGAATCCTTGGCAAATTTTATCTCCTTTCCAATGTATAGGAAAGTCTCAGGGCCTAAGACAGAATAGGCAGAGAACAATAACTATGATAACTCTAGGTACTAGCTCCAGACTTGCAAATCATCACGTAACTTCTTTAAATTATGAATCTTTGTGCTAAAACCTCCCCAAGATGTATTATCAAGGTAACTAAGATGCGTATTAACTACAACAGGTTGAATTCAATTAAATAACATTATTGAATTTATACCTGTGTGTCCCCTAATCTCACCATCTACCTCAGATACCACCTCTGGTTCATCCACCTACACTACTACATTAATCTCATATCTGTCTCAAAATTTGTTTCTTCCTACTAATAGGAAATGGATTATCTAGCCTAAGAACAAAACTTCAACCTACCTCTACAACCTGACCTGCCATTTTTTCCAATCTAAAGTTAAATTCAAGCTGTTCTTCATAACTAAAATGATTTTCTATAATATACCTCTAACCAGCTCAGAGACTGAGATAAATTTACCTCAGTGTCTCACAACACCTGGCAGAAATCCTGCGCTGAGCACTTGGCTGGTGGTCAGACCAACAGGACCAAAAAACAAGACCAGGAGACCCCAGGACACAGAGCAGATCACAGGAGCAGAGAAGGTAGCTTGCCAGGAACAGCAGGTAGGACCAAGCACAGAAAGCTCAAGGAACTCTTCATCCCCTGTGATCATCTGGTACCCTGTCAGTCTGGAATGTTTCATGTCATACCCAACGTTCTTGGCAGCCCCATATTCATATTTCAAATTCTTGTTCTCTATATAAGGTGCCTGTGCTTTCTATGCCCAGATTCAGACTAAGGAGCTAGATCTGAGCTTTCACTCAGTATAGTGTCTTTCTAGGCCTCTGTTGATATGCATCACACCTTCCTACATTCCTGAACATTTACATTTTTTTAAAGTGTCTACTAACCCTCTAATTCCCTTTGGGCTATAAGCTTCCTGAATGGGGCTGGGCCTTATGCATTTCAGTGTTTCCAGAAACCAGCAGCATTCTTAGTTCACAGTAAGAATGCTTTTAAAATTGTGTAGGATATAATTGAATAAATAAATGTACTTTAGTTTCAAATTGCAATAGTACTTCCTACTGGCTTGGTGATCTAGATTCCCATCATTATGACCCTGGATAATATCTATTCTCTAACTCTTCCATAACAGATCAGGAGCAAGCCTTCAAGCTCCTTCCGCAGAAAACTTCACTGGTACTGTTCCTGGCAGCTCATTATAGTCCCTTAATGAATACAGAGCAGTCCCCTCTGCACACACACGGTTCAAACTTAAGTTCCCTAAAGCCAAAGGCAAGTTTTAAAAATTTTATTACTGTATTTTATTTAATTCTTAAAAATTCTCCACTATCACTGATAAGTAATGTATGCAAGAAGCCAGGTTATGAAAGTACCATTGTTCAGTATGGTGGCTATATGTAATAACTGTGTCCTGTACCTATACTATTTCAAAAAGCTAGAAGAAAGAATTTTGATAGTTTACATCACAAAATGATAAATGTTTAAGATAAATATTTAAATATGATATAGTACATATATGTATCAAACATTTCACAATACCACATTATTCATACATATCATTTTTATATTCTTGTATATCAGTTACGAATTTAAAAAAAGAAATACGAAAAAAAGAAAGAAACCTGGCTAGCTCGGTGGGGCTAAAAACTGGTAAGACATCATCCTTCTTTCTACAGAACGGTTTATCTAAATGAGGAGAAACCACCATCAAATGAGCTACTTTGATGTAATAGGAAGCTTTGCCATGTGGTCACCAGACAGACAGAAGAACGAGTCCTTGAAGATTTGAGGAGTGGGCACTGAGACGGAAGACACAATGAAGTACATGAGAGTCAGGAAAGTGGTGAGTATGTATAGGCCTCAGAAAGCTTTGAGAAGCTCTGGTAGTAGACAAGGAGAGGCCAGAGGCAGGCTAGGCATGAGAACTACAGTGATCATGCAGCAGGCTCACCTGGACACTGACCATGACCTGCACTGAACACCACTCTTTACAGCAACTCTTTCACGAACTCTCTTTTCTTTAGACATCAAGATTTAAAAACTCAATTTACTAAAATACAGCATCTAATAAGTATTCTAAACCGTTGAGAACTTTTCAGTGTGGCACATTTGTACAGGATAAAACAAATAAGAGACATGGCAAAAGCAATGTTGCTAAAATGGCTGCTGATGAGCGCTGCCAGCCGGCAACACTTCAGAGGACGAGCAACTGAATGGGCCACAGATAATGGGGCAGAGCTTTGCTCCTGTAGAATTAATTTCTAGCCACATTTAATGTCATAACCCTAGAAAGATCTAGCATAAGAATTCTAAACGACAGTGCCATACTCCTTTTTACAGACACATTTTAAGATATTAATGTCATATCAAGGACTTTAATCAAAATTAAGGTCAAGTGACTTTCTCCAATGCAGGAACCTATACTTTTTATTATTTGCAGAAGATTTTAGTGTTGTCTTTATAAATTCAACAGAGATCTTTTTGACTCCCAGGAAATAAATGTGATAGCGTTGATCTATAAAGACTATGCCTACTAATTATACAGTAGAAAGAATGCTCGGTCATTCCCTTTCCCTCTCACACAGAATACTGCTAGGTGGAGAAAGGGAGTGGATACCACTTTCTACAAGTATCTTTATTTAATGTCTATAACAACCTTGGGAGGTGGACTTTATGTGCATTTTAATAGACATCTGAATAAGGCTAAAAGAGGTCAGGTGTTTGCCCAAGGTCCAAGAAGGTAATAAGGGCTGCTGCTGGAATCTCAAAGCCTCTTGAGACCAGAAGCTCCTCTGACCTTGTTCTCTAGAGAGCAGGAACCAGACTCCTTGCTACTTATAGGGTAGGAGATGGAGGGGTGTAGCATATGCAGAGGCTGCTGCACTCTCTGGCTTCCCTTGGCCTCCCTACTGAGCAGTGAGAAGTGAGATATGAAAATTTGTGCCCCCTAGGGAGGCCAGGCGGGACAGAATGGGGCTCAACTGAGATGTTTTTACAGATACTAGAGTCCAAGGAGGGGAAAAACAGTGATTATCCATGGTCTCTGATTATACTTGTCAGATGCTATGTTTTTAAAAGTAGGATTTGATGTCAAATAGCTCACTGTAAGAAAATGTAACTAAGTATCTGAATGATTCTAACACCTGAAATTACCCAGGGCTGAGAGATGGAGAAAGGGTCAGAAGATCTCACTCATTCCCCTGTTATCAACCCACTGATCCCCACCTATGTGCATGGCACAGTGCTGATCCATTGAGAAATGTACTTAGAGAAGATTCCTATCCTTAAAGAACCACCGTGCTGCAGGGAACACGGACAATGAACATTGCAGGAATCCGAGGGCCTGGCCATCTGGGACCTCAGATCTCTGCAACACTGCCTCACACTGACTCCCTCTGTCCAAATAGAAACCGACCACAAGGACCACATTTTAACCCTTGTCATCTATCACATTCAAGTAATATGAGTTCTTTGATCATCTGAAGGGAAAGAAAGAAGGGAGAAAAGGGTAGGAGAGAGGGAATCTCTTACATAGTAACTTGTAGGAATTTGGTGATTGTCCTGGTTACTTTTGTCTCATTGCTGAGACAATACTCATCCGATATCCAAAATTAAGCAAGGGGTTTATTAAGTTCACAGTTTGTAGAGGTTTCAGTCCATAATCAACTGGCTCCAAGGCAGGGCAACTTGGCAGAGGAGCAACAGTGCATGGCAGTGGAAGACAGCAAAAGCAACAAGAGCAAAAAGGGAGGAACACAGAGAGAACTCTTTCTGTCCCTTATATTTTATGCAGGCTACTCACCCTAGAGTGGGTGTGGCACTCACACTCATAATCCCAGCATTGAATCATGAATCAATCACAAACTAGGAGCCTGCCCTCATGACTGCATGAGGCTTTGGGGGGGACATCCAGACACAAACTGTAACAATGATGCACCTACACTTTGCTGCAAACAGTTTTCTCACACGTAGGAGTGCGCGCATGAAGACATTTCACTGTTCTCCAAACGAAACCCAGAAGAGCATGCTCTGGACCACTCTCTTATTTGGAGCTGTCTAAAAAATCAAGCACAATTTGACTTTTGTCCAAATCATTTGCATAAGGTTTATGGATTCCTTGGGTCTGGAAACAGGTTTTTCTACAAAATGAGAATAATTAAATTTTATGTTTTATAAGTACATCATGGAAGACACAAAGCAATAAACTTATTTTAGGGCAGCCTGAAGTATAGTCTGATGTGATGACACATGCTGTGTAAGGTACTGCGGACCCCTGGAGAGCAGTAGTGAGGACCAAGGCCAGAAACTCACCCAGGTTGCTAAACAATGACTGCTCTGGGTTTGGGTATTCCTCCTTCCATTAGGGGGCTGTGCCCACATTCTCCTTCCCTTGAGACAGTGCCTGTCCTCATCCCCACAGTAAGGGCCACAATGTCTCTGCTACAAGATCTAGTCGCTTCCATGCAAGTCAAGTCGCTTCCAAGTCAAGTCCTCTGTGCCAAAGCAGTTTCTTGTCCCTGAGTCCTACAATGCTTCATTCAGGTCCTTCTCCCAATACAAAGACAGGCATACAATATACTTTGCCCTAGCAGGTCTTTGTTTAGAGTAAACAGAAACAGAAGTTTGTATTATGATTTACTGATATTAATACTCCCATATTGTAATTACAGTATATTATAAAGTGTTGCTTATATTAACTGTTCTACTGGGCTAGGAGCTCCCTGAGGCCTGACCAGTGTCCCTGAGGCCCCACTCTGGACTCAACAGACAATATGGACTCACTACATGCCTTTCAAGTATGTCAAAAAGATAAATACATGTTGCAAGGCAGAAGAGTGGACCTAAATAAAATGAGTTCTAAAGCAGATGTGGCAATCAAGTATTTAAGAGACACCGAACAGACTAATTTATAAAGAATCATGGATAGAATCAAATTCTAAGTAGTGACAGTTTATCTATGGACAAGATTGCGGTTATGGCATTTTGTATTGATAACAAAGTGGATTTACTTTCTGAGAAGTTACAGGCTGATGCTCACTGGCATATGCCTCTCAATCACATCCAGTTCTTAAAAGTACAATGCAAATCTCTTTGTAAAAAAAAGTGAGTCTTGCATTAAATTCAAATAATTCAATATTTTCATTACTAAATCATAGAGATGTAGCTTACTAGGGAATAATATTTGCTTGAATAAAATACTACCCTGGGTAAGCCACCACTGGCTTAATGAGTTTTTTGTGTACTGGGCTTAATAAAAATTTGTATTAGTCATTTCATGTACATATGGTAGAGCTGATAAATTACTCATAATGAAGCAAAATAACCCCTAATCCAGTTTAATGATCCCCATATTTCAAAATATTAAAATTTATCCTTAAGCACACACAAAAACCTAGATGATGACACAGAGAATCATCTGTATCATCTGATGGTACAGAGTAATAAAGCAATTCACAAAAGTCATGGAGCAAATTAATGAAGGTGGTAAGATTACGATCTAAGTTTCACAACTCTTTGGCTGGTATACTTTCTATCACATCACTGTCTTCAAAAGTCATGGAAAAAGGCTGGGAAGGCTTAGAGAGCAGAGTTTCCCTCTGTGTATCATGTCTGTTCATGTAGTTCCACTGTGCTTTAGTGCATTGGTACCCAGATCTGTGGGTTTCATGCCATTGAAAAGAAAAAACACACTATTACATACAATTACTGTAATATGATAAAAGAAAGGATATTTTAATACCTAAAACAATTAGAAGACAGGATCTCAAAATAAATGGGGATTTTTAAAAAACAAAACATTCTTGTACATTTTTCTCCTTTTAGTAGAGGTCACAGAGGAAAACCTGAAGTGGAAAGTAGACTTCCATTTGGGAAGCAGTGTGTTATGGTTTGAGTCTGGATGTCCCCCCCCAAAGCCTCATGCAGTCAGGGAAGTGGGCTTCTAGAGTTTGTGAATGACTCATGGTCCAATGCAGGGATTATGGGTGTGAGTGCTATACCCAAGTAGGTGTGGCCTACATAAAACAGAAAGGACAGGAAGAGTCTTCTCTCTGTACTCCTCTTTGCTCTTGTTGTTTGTGCTGTTTTCTGCCGCCATGAACTGTTGCCCTCTGCCATGTACCACTTTGCCTTGGAGCCAGTTGTTTATGGACTGAAACTTCTACAAACTGTGAGGTAAATAAACCCCTCCTTCCTTCACTTTGGGTGTCAAATATTTTGTCCCAGTAATGAGAGAAAAGTAACTAGGACACAGTGGTTGACGCAAAAGCATAGAACTTGGGTCTCAATCATATCACAGTATCAGTGTTTGGGTGCATCACTTTGATCTTTAAGTCTTTTTTAATTAATCCATATAATTTAATAATTTTTAACTTATCCCCATCCCCACCTACTGTAATGATTGGTTTTAAAACAAAAACCAAGTGTGATTGTTCTCATAATGTGACTCAGGCATGCACCAGAATCACCTGTGGTGCATGATAAAACCCAAGTTTCTTGCCCCTGCCCACACCGGAGTTCTCAGGAAATGGGGTCTAGTTCTTGGAGGTCCAGATTAAAGGGCAAGAAACTTGAGAGGTTGATGTAGACTGTAAGAATTAAATTAAGAAATAGAAAAATTAAGGAGGACACAGAAGAAGGATTGGAATAAAAAGAACATTTGTGAAAGTTAATACTGTTTTTGTTTTTTATTCATTTGTTTTTGTTGAGTTGCTTCCACCATTTGGCTATTTGAATAATGCTACTAAGAATATAGGTATACAAATATTTCCTTGAGACTCTGCTTTCAATTCTTTGGAGTATACACCCAGAGGTAGAATTTCTGTATCATATGATAATTCTATTTTACTTTTTGGAGGAACCACTGTCTTCTACACAGCTCTATCATTTTACATTTCTACTAACAGTGTGTAAGGATTCCAATTTTTCCACATCCTCACCAACATCCACATCCTCACCAACTTTTAAAAAAAGTCATTCTACCAAGTATGAAGTAGTATCGCATTGTGGTCTTGATTTGTTCTTCCCTGATCATTAGTGATACTGAGCTCTTTCCTTGTGCTAGTGGCCTTGGTCTATCAATTTCAGAAAATGTCTACTCAACCAATTTGAGAAAGTAGAAATAAACATTATTTAACAATCCACTGAAGAGGAGAATATAGCTGCAAATCATATATCTGATAAGAGATTAATATCCAGAATATATATAACTCCTATAACCCAAGAAAAACAGGAAAGCTTGATTAAAAGATTAAAATAAAAAGACTTGAATAGCGAAAAGAGATGGTGCTTGTCTATTTTATCCATGCAACATTTAACAAATAATACTCTATCCAGATATTTAAAGTTTTTTGAAGATGATTATGAAGCAACGTAATGTATTATTGGGTATCACTTTTCTTTCAATAGTGGTCGACAAATCTAAGTACAACTGTTAATTAAAAGCACATAATGTTGCTGCTTATGAATAAAGTGTCCCAGCTCACTAGAGCATAATTCCTACAGCATTAGTGGAGAATTAACTAGCTTTATTAAAGATTTGGAGGACTAGTCACTTTTTCATCATCCTTTAATTAAAATCTCTACATCTTGCACTTGAAAGCTTTGTTTTATACCCATTATTTTCATTCTTTATTCTGTCCTTGAACTACCAGGATGAGAAATAGTAAAAGCACAAGTTTCTAGATGAGCTTTTCATGCTATCATAATAGAAAGGTGCAGTTTTCTAAAACACAGGAAAAATAAGATTTTAGTGTTCTTTGGACTAGCAGGGTAAGAGAAAAAAGCAGTGTTTAGCAGAACATTTTGAATTTAAGTTTTCTTTTATATTCTAAAATGAATTTATGTGATATATAATTTCTCTCTACTATTCTAGTCACATTAATTCAGAGATTCTATACTTCAAGAGCACCAGCACCAAGCCCTAATGCAGAGAACCATTCAGTTACAGGACAGCCTACTTTCCTTTCCTCTTAACTTGGACCAGCCTTTTGCTCCGCAGGAAATGGCCCAGCAAGACATAACCTTCCTTGGCTTCAGTTCCCTCCTCTCACTGACTCACACATAAGGGCCAACACAGCTCCTCACATAGTAGACATTGAATAAGAGTCTGATAAATAAGGTGATAATTACATATTATTTTAAGAGTTTGTTGGGTATTATACATAAGGCCTCAGGCTATCTGTTTCATAATCATGATGTCACAAACACTCCAAAGGTGGCTGTGGTCACTCCTTGAGCACTGACCTGTACTCCACTCTGTTCTAAATCTCTTACATATCCACTTGAGCTATAGATTTTCTCTCTTCTGAAAGTTCTATTACAGGCATGTCCAACTTTCAGTCTGCTGACCAGATGTGACCCTGCACAACTAGTACTGGAATCCCACAGAAGCATGATGAAATCATATGACAGTCAAGCAGGAGCTGAGTAGGTGACAATGATAAGCTATGTAGGGGATAGCACAGTGCACTGCTAATTCTGCCTTCTGTGCCCACCACACACAGTCCATATATCAAATAGATATGTTACATGCATTTATGATACTTGGTATTTCAGCCTACCCACAAATGCATGCAGGTACTTACTCTTAGTAAGTAAATACATTTTCTTATTTAATTATTAAACCTGATCTTACTGTATTTGTTATAATAAAAATATAAAAATAGTTTTTACACACATTAACTACATTATATATATTTTAGGTGACCCAAGAGATAATTCCTCTTCACTCAATGTGCCTTAGGCAAGTCAAATTTTGGACACCCATGGTCTAGCATATGCAACTAAAGGAGAACTTATTTTTTTTTTATTTGTTTTTGGGGCCACCATTTCCAAATTCCCTTATACAATGGAACTTCATAACATAGTTAATTTCATCCCAGCTAAGAAGAAATCTAAAAATAATGTGTTTTTCAGTTTTACTCTGCCACTGAAAGTAGTCTCAGGCATCTTAGAAGATGAAATATCTAATATTATGTATGTGACAAAGAATCTGACTGATGGAAAGCAATAAAAGAGCTAGCTCAGTTTCTACACCAAAATTATTATTTGTATGATTAAAATATAAAGACACCTGAATTTATCTTTTCTGTTTATGCTGTCTGAGTCTCATTAAGATTATGTTTCTGCCTTCTCCTAAATATTGTTTTCCATATTTCAAACATCTAATTAAGTAAACACATCGCAAAGTGAGATGATATACCGCTTGGAAAACTATAAAATTATAGCGTACATAGACTTCCATTATAATCTAATTTTCACTCTGTCATAATTTTCCAAAAGGGTTTCCATTGGGGTTGAAATTTTCTATGCTTCATTTCAGCACAAAACTGAATGTTTTGATTCACTTGAATGTGGAGAAGATTCAGCTCAACTTTTCTTCTGTTGATCATGGGAGTGTGTTTCCTATGAATACAGTCTAGGTTTAATCTCCTCTTGGTTCATGAAGCTTCTGACAGACTTCAGGACCAGTCTATGTCCAAAGATTGGGCACTTAAAATAATTACTTTAAGATAAATGGTACAGAAAAGTATGGATATGATGTTTCTTTGCCGTATTTCCCCAGTCATAACCCTTGAATAATGAACCCCTAGGACATATCTTTTGTATATAGAGATCTATTTTCCTATAGTAGAACCCTACAACTAGAATCATTGGATCGAATGGAATATGCACTTAAAATAGTGCAAGCTATCTTCCCAAAAAGCTGCACTATTATGATCTCATCATGAATATAAATAAGAGAGTGCCTTTTTCCTGTATTCATCAAAACTGATTATTATCTGTCTTTTGGATAAAAATATCATGCTACTTTAATATATAGTTCTATATTTACTATGAGTTTGAGTATCTTATTTTCCAGTTTAAAATTCTATGTCTCATCTTGCCTTTGGATGTTTTTCATTTTTTTTCTTAGATCTACATTATTCTTTCATAGCATGTTTTGCACCTTCAATGATATTTTATATTTATTTGAGAATCCTAGTTCAAAATTGTTTTCCATGAGAACTTTAGAGTCTTAGGCTATACTATATTGCAGAATTCAAGGTGGACAAAATGAAGTCCACAATCAAAATGCTTTCTTCTTCACATAGCTTCCCCAAGCCAGTCATACCTGGAAACAAAATTTTGTCTTTATCCTAAGAGTTCTGAAATTTCACTAAGATATACCTAGGTATCAGTTGTTTTTGGAAAGTGGTTGACCATATAACCTGAGGACTCAAATCTAACCTGAATTTACAGAAATGATCTTCTACTATTTTTATGATAATTTCTTTGATAATTATCCTATTTTTCTATATTTCTTTCTTTTAGGACTTCCTTTCAATAAATATTTGACCTTTTGAATTGGTTTTCCATCCCACTCTTCATTCTTGTTTTCAAGCTTCTGTCTCATTGCTTTACGTTTGAGGAGGAAAGCCTTAACTTGCCCAGTCACTATTCTAACACTCATTTGTTCTAACAGTCACCCCTCTGATTTTTTTGAGACATGTACTCAACATTTGAGTTTAAATTGCTCGTTGTAGTAGGTCATTAATAAATATTATGTGTTAATACTGTATAGTTATAGTTACCTAAATAATTACAGTAATTAAAGTAGCTAATACATGTTCTGCTTGTAAGAGTATCTTACCTGTATTAGCTTATTAATCCTCATAGAAACAATATTATTCCCATTTTACAGATAAAGGCATTGTGAGAAAAAAGCTAAGTAACTTCCCTAAATGTGCTACCAAAAGTGGAAGAGCTGGGACTAATCCCAGCCTGACTGTCTTCAGGGGCAAATCAATGTAATGTCAATATACTAATAATTGCTTACACGGCTATGAAGACAACAAACAAACAATGAATGCAGCTGCCACACTAAGCTGTCCACCCACAGGAATGTG
>RJWT010031154.1:0-14471 GCA_004365215.1 Cuniculus paca | reverse complement strand
ATTAATCTGGCAAAAGAAATTTCAAGGCAGTGGAATGTTGAGGCTGTGGCATGGTTATTGTTGGGGGCTTTTAGCCAGATTTATGTTGGAAATCAAGAGCAAAGAGCCCAGAATGGTGATTTAAAACGTTGTGATCTCGGTCAGAAAGCTGTGGACTGTAGAGATAGAGCTGAAACCTCCACTACTGAGAAGGAGTAGAGAAATAAAAAAGATGGCCTGGGGGCATCTGGGGAAGCAGCAGGTCTCTACCCTTTGCAGCCTCAAAACTACAAAAGTGAAAGACTTTGCCTGGGGGAGAAAGCTGCAGAGTGCCACATCCCACAATGGCAGAAGAGGCCATACCAGGTTCCCAAATGACAGCTACATAGAAAATCTGTTCCTCACAATCAGGTACTGAGTGCCCAGCAATCCAAGTACTTGATCCCTATGGCAAAGAAAGAAGAAAGCCTGGTTACTGCTCCAGCTGGCAGCAGACCTTGGCAGCATCCATGTGGCGCTGATTTTAGGCACATGGAGAATGCACATGTTCTGAGGTTAAAAAGGCTTCCACCCTTATTTCAGAGGGCCTGGGAGGCCAGGCAGTGTGCCCCTGATAGGGCAGTGTGTGAAGCTGTTAGTGTGAAGCCAAGTGGAGACCCCAGAAGTTTGAAAAAGTCAGGAGCATGAATCATCTAAGGAAAGCTGCAAAGATTGAGGAGAGTGGGCCTAAGAGAGAAGCTGTGGGAACTAAAACCCCTAAAAGTGCCATGAGGGTGGGGCCACACAAGCCCTTTGGAGCTCACAATTTGCCATAGATTGCTTCAGATGCTGGACAGACAGCTGCCGGACTTAACATTTACCCTGCTGGATTTTGGACTTGCTTTGGTTCCAATGCTTTGTATTCCCCTGTTTGTAACTTTTGTAATGGTAATTTCTATCTTGGGCCATTGCATGTTGGAAGTGTTTAACTTGGTTTTCATTTGTATGGGGGCTTGCAGCTAAGAGTTTTCCTTAGATCTTGAAGGAGACTTGGGACTTGGACTTTTCAGCAATGCTGAAACTGTTAGGACTTTGGCAACTCTTGGAGAAGGTCTAAATGTCTTTTGTATAAGGGATGTACAAAAATCTTTGGGGGGCTGGGGAAATGTTATGTTGTTTGTATCTAGGTGGCCCCCCAAGCCTCATGTAGTCATGGAAGTGGCTGAATCTAGCATTTGTGATTGACTTATTGTCTAGTGCTGGGATTGGCAGTGTTACACCCACCCAGGGGCCGAACTGACCTACAATGTAAAGTCAGAAAGGAGGTATGTTTTTCCCTCTTTGCGTGGTTCATTCTTGCCGCTTGCAGGCACCATGAATGGCTACCCCCTCAGCCACACCACCCTGCCTTGGAACCAGCTAAGTATGGACTGAAACCCCCAAAACTGTAAGAAATAAACCTCTCCTTCCTTCACTTTGGGCATTAGGTATTTTGTCTCAATGAGAGAAAAGTAACCAATACATAAGCCAATAAGACAGAGTCTGAATGTTCCATTGTGTTGTATACCTCTTTATTTAATCTGGTACCAATGGTGAGTACCAAGTATAACAAAATCTGATTTTGCTTGGAATTGAAATTCCATAGCCTATTGAAACTCTGTATCTAAAATTATAAAAATCACCTTTGAATTTAAACAAAATCACCTTGGACCTAATGTGCAACCTCTGAATTGTCACTCCTAGCCACCACTTTTTTTTTTAACTGAAGTATTACACTTAATAAATTCTCTTTTGATTGATCAATAGATATTGGACCCTACATTTGATAAATATGTAAAACTTTTAAACACATTTCACATTATTCCTAACCTGCCTGCTGTGAGGAGGAAATGTAATTCACAATGGATATGGCAGATAGACACATTTAGGGATATAGTATCATTGTTGTTGTTGACTGGATGATCAGCAATCACCTGTCCCATTTAAAGCACCTTTCCTTGTTTTCCTCCACACTCCAGAACACACCTGCACTTGGTATGCTTTGTGATAGGGTCTCATCGAACCTGTTAAACTGTACTTGTAGAAGACAAGAGACCAGCACAACGACATGGGCAGATAAACACCTGGATTCTTGTTCCTGTCATTCTCTTTACCCCAAGAGAGAAGGATAAGAGTGAGTGTACCAAATACAATCAATCTCCTAAAAATTTCTGGGATTTGATAGAAATAAAGTCCTAAACACCTTCAAAAGTGTCATTTTCAATTTTCTGTTGGGGGATTATTTTGTTTAAAGCACCAATAATCAGCCTAGTGGTGATTTGGTGATTAAGGAAAGAACTGTACGTGTGTACAGGCACAATCCTCTGTACCTCAGGTCCTTGCAGACCTAACTTATTCCCAGAGTATGGGAGAGATTGTTCATTGAATGTTTAAAAGTATGTATTTTTTTTTAGTAAACTGTGATCAGACCAACAAATTGTGAGCCACTGCAAAGACAATTTGTGATTCATAGATCCCAATGATATGGGAGAAATATAACTCCCAACCAGCTGGATGTCAGATGTGCCTGAGTTCACATCCCTTGAAATCAAGAAATGAATTCTAAAGGACAATGAAAGTTAAGAGTAGGAAAAATTTCTTGAGAGGTAATTCCTGAGAGACAGGCGGGGTCCAGTGTAGGTTACCAAATGAGGTCTTTTGTCAGGGTTAACTTATACAGAAAAGTCACAGTGTGGGTACAATGTGGGTCAAACTATCATCAATCAGTCAGATCACAAGTTTAGTCACTTAGCTAATATTGATCCAATAGGAAAGTGTGGCATGTAGCAAGGTATATGGCTAACAGCATTAGCCTTGGCTTATCTATGACTTCTAAAACAGAAACACTTTTGTAAATGGATGGGTCCAGGTGTTCTGGCTACTTACCTGGTGATCTGATGCTTATCTGAAATTAATAGAATGGGTGGTACTAATTACAATATATCATAGTAGTCTCAAGTTCTGCTTATCCCTAAGGAAGTATGCAAGTCTCACCACTGTGACATTATCTTAAGGCCTTGTCTTTTTGAGATGCACCTGCAACCACAATTCTGATGTCTTGATTTTTCACTGACTTCCTTGAGAGCTTGGTCCCTCTTTGACTTTGTGTTAATTTCTATCTAACTTAGTGTTCTGTAATACCAAGAGAAAGACCACATAATGCCATTAGGGGCCATTTGGGGAAGCATTAGAAGGCAGAGTAGCAGAAGATCGGGCAGAAACCTTTATTGTGGTTTCTACCATTAGGAATGGGGAAGCAGCATTGGGCTCTGGAAAGTACTGTATGTACTGTTTCTAGATACCGGTACTATCACTGGCCTGGGTCTAAGAGTCCCTGAAGCTAAAAGAAGGAACTTAACCTACTTTTTTAAAGTAAGTTTGCAGGTTCATTGACTCCTGTTACAAAAAAGAATTTTCAGGACACATTTGTAAAAGAGACTTGAGAAGGACTGATTATTAGAGGTAGATATAAGATGCACTCAAGATTGAAGTGTGGTTGCCCAGAGAAATAAGGCAAGATGCAGTTATGAACTGGGAATCTTTCATGTGTTTTGGGTAGTGGGTGTCTGTTTAATCCATGATGATAATCTATAGTCTTAATCTTGTCTAGTAGGTGGGAGAGGATGACCCACCCATAGTAAGATAATAGTCCATTCATCTGAAAGATCCCAAAAGGGTGGTTCCTTCATGGGTAAAGGAAGAACATTTGAAAGTAAAAAGGAAATGAGTAAACCCCTTTGTAGGTGAAAGGGAGTTGCCCAAGTTTGCTCTCTTTTGGGAGAAGAAAAGGGAAGAAAAGAATATGGGGCTTGTATCTTAAAGCTGGTGGTTTTTTTTTTTTTTTGGTTGTTGTTGTTCATTTGTTTTTGTTTTTTTGTTTTGTTTTGTTTTTTCTTAAAAGTACAATTTTTAAAATCTTGATTTCCTTATCTCTTTTCTACCCAGTTTCTTTTCTTCTATCCTATCTCTGTACCTTTACCTGGGATGAGATGAGACGGGAAATAGCAGCTTGATAAAAGGAGGTGATAGAGTGTGAGGTCTGTGCTGGGGTTTACATCTGGTCAGTGTGCTTACCAGAGACATCTGCTATCTCTAGGAATTGGTCAGCCCTGGGAGCAATAGTTCCTCCTGGTTCAGCAAGTCTCCATATGTCAAAGTACAGAAAACAAAGATTTGGTTTCTACAATGATGTTTCCCTCAATGATATTCCCTTCAGTCTGATTTGATCTCAGTTTTCTATGTACTGTGTTGTGTACCTATGAAGGATACAATAAGTTGTTCAACAAAAGATCTGTGTAAAACAGAAACTGGTGTCAGTACTAGAAATAGGGGAAATGCTAGGGGTGAAATGGCATAAGCACAGGTCAAAAATAGTCAAGGTTCTTGTGTACAACTAGGGAAAAATTGCCAAGTGTACACCTTGTAGTATTTAGTAAGTGGCTACATTTATTGAAGATTATGGGACTGTAGTAGGAACAAGAAGGGTAAAGGGAAGGAGGGTGAAGGATAATGGGACTTCAGTGTGAAGGGGAAAAAACCTTGATAACTCAGCCTTCCAGTATTTGTAGGATCAGATACCATGATCCAAGTTTCCTCCTATTGTTTCTCTCTCTGATGCCAGCCACCTGCACAACCTCCTAAGCATAAACCTGCTTAATCATTAGGGTGGTGTGGCATTTACAGTTGAATGAAGCAAAGGCAGTGACTCAACTCCTTTAGTTTTAACTGTACTACTGGTACCTACAATCTGTAGGTATGTTCCTCCTCTAAGATATCCTTCTGGCTTAACTGTCATGAGGTGTAGCATCTTTCACCCTGAAAGAAAATTAATAGTTTAGTCTGTAATTTTGTGTTAATTTTGTGTTACATCTCCCAGGTAAGATGTTTGGATTTTGTATATGAAACCAACTAGTACAGATAGCACAACTGGGGCTGAGAGACCACAGCCTCTCCATCCACCTGAATTTGGATAATAGGACAGGGTCAGTCCTTCTTCTGAGGCAGTTTAGGGTGTGGCAAACTGGCTGGGGAAGTAGGTATGACCTATCAATTACAAAACCTCAGGGTACACACACAGAATAGTTACCAAAGCCTTGTACATGGACTTCTCACCGAACTTGAGCAGGTTTTCAGCAGGATGGCCTACACCTGATGTCAGTCTGAGGAGTCGGTGATACAAAAGGACAGTTCATATGACTTTTTGCCACTGTGTTTGCTCTTGCATAGTGGCCTTACAGCTCTTGCTGTATGGTATACTTTCTTCCTCTATTTTTACTTGGCCCAAACTTGTTCTGTAGAGCTTATTTTCCTTCCTTTAAGAAAACTTTGCTTCCATTTTCACTTATCTTGACTAGTTCTTTGCTCCGGGCAGAAAGAACCTAGAAAACACCTCCAAAAGGCAACTCCACTAGACCCTGACAGCACTTCAATTGTCCTAAGAAAAGCAGAAATAAGAATAACAGGAATGTAGGAAATTGTTAACACTCAAAACCATAGCACAAGTATGACCCATCAGTAACTTTTTCCCCACTCTAAATTCATTAAAGGGTCATAAAAAGAGATCAAATATCATGTATGTGATTAAAACAGGGTAAATTCTGGGAGAGACATGTGTACTAGAGTGCTCATGACTCAGCACCCTGTCAATCATTTCTGTCAAATGTATCCATAGAGATACAATGAAAGTCATCCAGGGTTGGGTACATATCTTTTAAAATTCAAAAGCTTGATTTATCTTCATTGTTCTTATTCCCTTGCCATCCTGGCATCACTTTTCCCACTCATGCCACTTTTTGTTTCTGCAGCACAAACCCAAGCATTCTTTCCTGTCATTTTCAATAAATACAGCTGCTTTTTCTTTTACCTTTGAGTGTACACTTGCAATTCTTTGCTCATCATATCCAACGACCTGGAATCTATCTCTTGGATGTATCACGCATGGTATTACAAGTGCTTTTTGCTCTAAACAGCCTTCCTTTTGATGTGTCCAGAGATTTGTGAAATGGCATGACCATCTGTCCTGATAGTCAACCCAGTAAAGGTGGGGAAGGTCTTTGACTCTTTCTTCTTCTCCCCACTTACCTGGTTCTATATTAAATGATGACTGTTGCTGCCTGTAAATCTGTCTCATATCCACATGTCTACTTTCATTTCTTTTCCACTGACTAATTTTATTTTTTCATTTTTTTCTTACCTGACTGATTGGAACTTTTAGATAGTCATTTTCCTTACAACAGGAAAGGAGACATGGCATAAATTGCAAAATTATAGAAGAAATCTGAGACGTCACTTCCAATCTCACAGAAGTTATTGGGTGAAGAAATAATGAAAATTTGATGAGAAAAATTAGTCATTTCAAACAAAATAGACATATTTCTAGAAAGGAACAAATTACTAGAAGCATATAAAGGAAAAACAGAAAATCTGTTCATTATCCTTATCAAGTAAAGAAGTTAGAAATGAAGAAATAAAATTTACCACAAATACAAGACCAGTTGCAGATGGCATCTTGGGTGATTTCTATTAAATATTTAAAGAAGTAGTACTAATCCTACAAAAGTATATTTGGAAAACAGAATAAAGAAATGCTTCTTACTTCATATTATAATGTTTTACTATGATGTCAAACAAATGACATTCGAAGGAAAGAAGACATTGAGAATATAAATCCTTGGTAGAGCACTTGCTTAGCATGTGTGTGGCCCTGAGTTCAACTCCCAACATGGAAAAAAATAATAGTATCTCTAGGAACATAGACACAAAAGTTCTTAACAAAATTTACAAACAAAGTTCAGCCATATATAAAAAAAGATTGTTTAGCATGACCAAATAAGTTTATCTTTGAAATTAGGTGTTGTTTTAATTTTCAGAAATCGGTTAATTTATTATACTGTATTGATAGAACAAAGGACAAAACACAGGATCATATCAGTTTCTGCAGAAAAATGTCTTGAAATATACAACACTCATGCATAAAAAAGGAAAAATCTCACAATTTTCTAACTTCTGTGTCCCATCTGAGTCTGATTGTCACACTGGCTTTGTCTCATTAGACATCTGGTTTGAGAGATTATTTTCTTGTATTTCAGCTTGCTTTGTAATTTTTTTGTTGCAAGTTAGATACATTTTCATGAGTGCTAGGGGTGGAAATAAACAGATCTTTATTGTGAGACTGTATATGCTAATCTAGCTTGAGATGCCTTTTGAGATGTCTTTGCTTTTGTCTTCCCTTTCCACTTCCAGCTTCCTCAAGTTCACTCTGTGTCTTGTAGGCCGTTCAGCTCTAATACAGTGTTACTAAGCTAGAGTTTGTTGGTTTGTTGGTGAAGGATATGGAGTAAGGGGCAGATGGTGGGGGTTCTTGGATCTTCTGATCAAATCTCAGTTTTCTGGTGGGCCTGTGGGACTGTGTGTCTAGACTGTAACCTTCACAGATGTTTGCCCCTTGCTGTTGAGGTAGAAGAAATAAAGATATGTAGAAAAGAGACATGGAAAATCATAGTTTTAAAAATAAAAACTGTAACTTCAGGACACACAAACCAAGCTTAACACATTTTTTTTCTCCCAAGACATGGTAAGTCTGGTTAATCCTTTTGACATGAAAATTGGCTTTGGCCATTCTCTTTCACTTGCAAAGTGGATTTTTCCCCATATGAACATGATGGTTATCACCTGTGAATACGCTATAACCTTTCCCCTACAGCATGATGGCAAATCTTTTAGAGATTTCAATGATACAGACAGTGCACTGAAACAATTATTTTCCACCACTGCCCTACAGAGAGACCATCACCTTTCATATCCTTTTTCCATAGATTTATAAGTCCTACAGGTTTCTGTCTCAAAGTCCCCATAAATATATCCATCTTGAGACTTAGCCCCTCTCTCTCTTTTAAGGACCTGCACTCTTATTTCTTTTTAGTGTATTCTTTTAAAATTCTGCCTAATAACCCTTTATGCCTATTACTGACATGTCTTAAAAATTCCTTTTCAGTGATGGAAGTCAGCAAATCTGTAATGTGTCCCATGGGTGGTGTAAGTAGTTTCCTCATATCTGCGTTGGGGACTTCCTCAGACCCTGGTTTATAACACCATGACTTTTTTACTTTCCACTCCATACTTTTCCTCTTGTTGTAGTGCCATAAGTCTATATCCTTCAAATTCTGATCCATGTTGACTTTATAATTTTTTTTTTTTTGGTACCAGATATCAAACTCAGGACCTTGCACTTACCAAGCAGGTACTTCTGACCCATGCTGACTTTAGGTAAGACAGCATGGCTAGAGAATTATTGGGCAGGGGACAGGCCCTTCTACAAGTTAAGGACCCCAAGTCCTTTCTGCCATGAAGAAGGCCTTTGCTACTAAGTTTATGATGATTATTTTTTCCTTCCTTCTGTTAGGAGAGGAACTTTCTTGGAAGTTCACCTTGAGAACATTCTGGAAATAAAAAACAGGAAATGTCACCAGTCTGGGTTTGAGAGGTTCTCAAAGTTTGAATAAATAATTTAGCCCACTCTTTTCTAGAATAAGTTTGTAGGGCGCTGACTCCCATCTCAGAAAAAGAATTTTCAAGATGTATCAGTAAGACGCACAGGAAGGGTTTATTAGGCAGAGATTTTAAGATGCACTGAAAAGTAGAGTTCAGACAGTCAGATAAATGAGAGGCATAGAGTTTGAAACTGTATATATTTATGTATTTTGTGGTGTTAAGTCTATGGTAATAATCTATAACAATAGTGACAAACCTATGGTATGCAAGCTGTAGCAGGCTGTACCATTGGAAGCTCTAAAATGTTTGCCATCACTGATACAATCTTAGTGTCAGTCTAGTGGGTGGAAAGGATGGCCTACACACAGTGGAGTATCATTTGGGGTGTATAGTATTAAATCTGTTCCTCTAGTGAACCCTAACCAATATACCTATGAATATATAGATAAATAGATATAGATATATATTAATTAGCTATATATCTAATTAGGTTATTAGATATTATTATTTTGTGATTTTATATATTAAAGAGTGTATGAGGTAGATTTACATTGGCCGCCTGCAGCATCAGGCGTGGAAGAATTCAAAAGGGCCATTTTCATGCTCAAGATCCAAATGATGCAGCTAAAAGTTAAAGGCCTAGAGCTTACTGCAGAGTCCTGTGTGACTCCACATCAGAAAACTGAAGGATCTGTGCTGGAATACTGAAGAGTCTGCACTAGAAACCTGGAGGCAGATGCCCAAAGCTGATGTGATGACTGGAGCTCTTATAATGAATCAATCACACATGAGACTTCCTTCTTTCACTTTTTATTCTATCCAGGTTGCAAGCCTATTGGTTGGTGCCACTCAAACACAAGGTGGATCTTCCCTTTTCAGTGAGTCCACCATCTATGCCCAGAACTATGCCAAACCAATCAGCTACGCATTTCTTATTCAACTTGATACCTGTTAACAAGCACAACAGGGAAATCCTAGTTTATCGGTGAAAGAGGACCATTTGCAAGTAAAAGGAAATGGGGTAACTTATTTGTAGGTGAAAGGGAACTGTTCAGGTTTTTTATATTCTGGGAGATAAAAAGTAATTAAACTGGGCTCATGTCCTGAAACTGCAGTTTTCATTTTTAAAACTATGATTTTCCCTTGTCTCCTTTATGCTTAGTTTGTATCTCTTCTATTCTTCCTTAGTGTCACCCTCCTCATCAGAATATATCCCCCAAGGAATTAAAAAGGAACATAAAAATAACAAAATGCTAATACATAAATGTCAAACAATTTGGATTTTATTAAATATCCAGGGATGAACTGATATCAATCCCACAATAACGTTCTGAGAAAAAAAAAAGAAGGAAAAAAAACTCCCAGTACTTTACAATATATAAGATTATGATGTTATGCTAATCTACATTCAGAGTGGGTCTTTCCTCTTAGGTAAGCCTATCATCCATACATACCCAGAACTATGATGGAGTGGGATAAAAGTTTTTAGTATTTGAGGCTTTCAACTCATTTGTGTCTCTTAGGGCTTCTGCTACAGGTAAATAGGTCTTGGCCATGATGACCTGTATGTTACCAACTTTCTAGACCTCAGGGTGGAGGTTGGTACTAAAGCCTAAGTTCTCCGATATGTCTGAAAAAATACCTACTTTGTAGTTCATCTAGCTTTCTTTTGTTGTAAGAACAGGGCAATAACTTTCAAGTTCATTTCATGTTGGAACTGAAAGTGGAAGCCCATATATAGTCAATTGGCTAGTACTCAAGCCTGAGGAAGTAGATAATGACAGTATCCCCTTTGCTACTGAGGAAAGTGACTGCAGAGGAACGGTGACTTAGGCCATGATGATACAGTTAATCAGCTGCAAAGTTCAGATGGAAGATTAGGGTGTGGAAGACTGGCTGGGGAAGTAGGTGTGACCTGCTAAGTACAAGATCAGAGAACACATGCATAGAACAGTTCCCAAAGCCCTGCACATGGACTTCTCACAAGAATTTGGGTGGGTTACCAACGGAATGGCCCAGACTTGATGTCAGCCTGTAGTTTGGGATCCCAGCACCACCTCTCAGGACCCATACAGAAGTTCTTGCAGGTTTCCTTGAGATTTGAACAATATAAAAGGACACAGATGCCAATTCGAGTTTGCTATCATGGCTTTCCTTGTAATTGCCACCCTGCATCCTCCACGAAGTTCTTTTATCTTGCTTTTTCCTCTTTTATTCAGTCCAAGCTCACTCTGCAGAGCCAGTTTCTCTCTCACTCTTCACTTTTACTTTTTCAAATAAACTTTGCTACTGTTTACCACTCATTTTGTTCAATTTTTTGTTTGAGATGAGAAGAACCTGGAAACGAGCTGCAGCAAGAGACTTGCACACCACAAAACCAGGTAACATTTAATTGGTGAACTGCTTTTAGAAGGAGCTATCCAGTAAAAAAGTCAGATTTTAAAAGAATTAAAGTTATATTCTTTTACGCAGAAACTATTGCATTCCCTTTATTCTATGTAATAAATTAATTCTAAAAATTCTTTAGCCATTCATGTCTATCAATACCAATTATTTTTCCAGTAAGCATAAAATATTATAATGTTGAAATGTCATTTATACTGTGTTTAACAAGGGGAGGTGCTAAATGAATAATGGAGCTTATGTCTATTGCTCTTATTATTTCACTTATTCCTCACAGTGATAAAACAGTTAATTCTGTACAAACCGACCTTGCGGTTTCACAGTGCTGAAGAATGAAGTCCCAAAATCAAGCCAAAAGTTAAGAGAGTTTTATTGGAAATAAGAAGAAAGAAAAAAAGGCTCCTGGTTTCTTTAGGAGGGGAGTCAGAAAAGTAGAATTTCCACGTGGCTAGAATTTTTATGGATAAGTGGGACAAAGGGATTGTTCAGTTGTTTAGTGGCCACCTGTGACAGGTGGCTCTGTGAATTTAAAATGATCCATTGGAACTCTGGGTGTCTAACCCTATTACAATACTCAGCTTGTAAGTTTAAAAGAAACTAAGATTTTAAAGAAAAACTGGTTATTTTGCATGTTAAGTTCCTTGACTCAGGAGCTTAGCAAAGAGAGGCTTCAACTTCCTTTAGTAGGTGAGGACTATATTCCACATTGCCTCAGGAATTTCATTCTTGGTCCAAAGTTCTAGCTCACTACATATTCTTATTTTAATTCTTATCCATGTGCTGTTCACCCAACTCTATCTCAGTCCCTTTTCCTAGCTAAGTGCCTTATCATTAAGCTAACTGAATAAACTACTTTTTTCCCCAGTGATTCTGGAGGCAATATATTCCACCTGCTGTCTTAGGGATGAGGAAGGTACCACCTCCAGGGATTCTCAGGAGACTGAGATGAGATGCACCCTGGACATTGCAGTGTTTAAAAGGTGCCCAGGTCATTTAAAGGTGAAGCTAAGATTCTAAAGTATGGCCCTGAAAGTCATATTGATTGCTTTCATGCCATTGGTGTCACAAGGGATGCAAAACCTAGTGCTGCTAGTTTTGTTTTCTTTTTCCAAAATAGAAGCTATAAATTTGAGTTAGAATAGGACATTTCCTAATTCAATGTTATCTCAAACTTTTATGAAACAATACATAGATAGAGCCCAGAGAAATCAGAGTGAGACCAGTTGGCCTCTTCATTAGATTAGATCAAGGATTCTCATTGTGTGCTAAGGTAGAAACCACCTCATCTGGGCACTTGTTAGAAATACAGATTCCCAGAACCTAGCATAGACCTGCTAAATCATACAATCTGGGAGTAGAATCCAGGTTCTGTAATTCACTTTTACTCCCACATGATAGTGTTGCCTCCTCAAGCTTAAAAGTAACAGGATTTTATCATTTATAATTTTATCATGTCCTTCTCTTTCTCATTCTACCCACAGTAGTAGAGAGGGCAAAGAAAGAGAATAAAGTAAACAGTAGTTAGAACATTGGTATTCAACTCAACTGCAAGCCTATGGAGATATGGAGTTGGAGGAGGTAGATCTTTCCCTTAAATCCGTTTGGAGTCCTAGTCAAGGAAAGCTGCGCTGAAGTGGTGGCACTTTAATTTGTTCAGGTTCCACCTCTGCCACTTGCATCTCAAAAGGCCTCCTAAATCAGCCCAGTGCAAACTTTTCATGAATCCCCTATCTTTTTGCTATTTCTACTACAAAGGGAGGGGGAGGAATGGGATTATGGCTAGAATAGAGGAGACTATTTATGATGTGGAGGTGAACTATAGAAAGGAGTTTTTACTAGCCAGAGTAATAAAGTATTAAAAAGGAAAGTGGTATGGATCATTGTACGCCATAATTTCAGTATATTGGTTTCTCACATATGCTAAACACACACATACCTACATACACAGTCATACAAATAATGTATGTGAAATGTGGGTGTGAAGGGGGAAAGCACGTGGGATATTCTTTAAAAACCATAAAAAGGTGATGTAAACTCCTCAGGCCAGAAAAGTTTTTAGGGAAAATTGAAGAGTGCTTAGAAAATCCATAAAATAGATTAAGATACAATGTGGGAGACTTGACTGGGGAATGTGGCTATTTATCATCACTTCTTACCTAATAGGCCTTTAAAGCTGAAGAGGCACCTTAACCACACCATTGGTAAAATTGGGCTAATGCTAAGCTTTGGGAGAATGTTTTCTTTATAGTAGCAGCTACTATCTAATGAACACTTATTGAAGAAAATAAAATTATTAGCAGGCATAATGCTAAGCTTTTGGACACTAATTTCATGTAACTTGTTAAAGATAGAAGCTGGGCAAGAGTGGATGGCATATTTTTAAAAAGTAAGGTAGTATACCTGGGGAATGAATCATAAGTTTGGAAGTAACTTGAACCTTGGTAAATTGAGTATTGAAGATGAGTGGTAATTTCTAGGCCAGCCTCTCCCTATTCCTGGTGAGTTATCAGGATCTCCTGGAGTACTCGTTAGTAATATAAAGCACTAATTTCCTCTGGAACATGTATCCTTGTCTCCAAAACTTGGCAATCATTAATCCAAAAGGGTAATAGGAACATTGTGCTATTGGAACTGATCAGTACCTTGACTGTGCTACACAAAGACACCCAGTTAACACATTATAGAATGAAGTACACACACACACACACACACACACACACACACACACACGCACACGCACACGCACACATAAATACTGATGAATGAAACTAGTGAAATCTGAATAAGAAATTTATTTTTTTTCTGCTGGAGATTCTGAACCAGTTGAGAAGGGATGGAACTGGGCATCATATATTTTTAATAGTTTGAGCCTTCCTAATATTGATCCAGAATTGAGAACCGCTGTGGACATGTGATAGAAAACCACTACAAAATATAGCCAGGTGTACAATTTGATTAGATTTTTGTTTTAAAATTACTCTGGCTACAGTGAGAAAATGAGTCTTAGAACAAGAACAAGGAAGGAACTGGGCAGTGACTTCAGTAATCTAGAAAGTGATAGGAGTGATAACTTGTGAAAAAGCAAAGATGAATGTGGAGTTCTAAATTTCATAGACAATAAGACTTAGTATTGAATGGGAATAAGACTGATGAAGAGGGATTTTTTGAGGTTCAAATGTCAGAGAAGGCTGGAGAAAAGATGAGATGGTCGCTGTCAATGATTCTGAACATAACAGGGAAGCTTGGTTCCTCAGTGAAGACAATACAGTTGTCCTGGCTTTATAATGTTTTGCCCTATGATTCTTTGGACTCTGTGATGGTAGAAAATCAGTACTTATTTTGTAGCAACTATCCTTTGAGTCTGAGTTTTGATGTCATCCCAGGCTGGTGATGTGCAAAAATCACCCTCTCTCATGATAATAGGCAGAGATAGAAAGCCAGAGCCTCTGGCCAGTCACGTGATCATAAGGACAGCCAGCATGATGGTGTAGTGTGTTGTTAAGCTAAGATGCCCTGTGGGTTAGGTGTAACAAACACATTTCACATTTACAGATTTTTTTTACTCATGCTGAGTTTATCAA
>RJWT010031153.1:0-14458 GCA_004365215.1 Cuniculus paca | reverse complement strand
GTCCCACGACCTGGGCTGGCTAAGAGCACATAGCCATGTTGCCAAACAGCAGGCTGAGGCAAGGGGAGAGAAACAGGAGCCTGACCTGGCAACTGAAGAACCTGTATTCTCCTCCCATAAACACAAAGCATCCTTTCTCCCATCGCCTTTTCAGTCTAGGACAAGCTATCGGTGACAGGGTCTGATTTCCAAAGCACTTCTCTGTCACACCCTCAACACTGCAGGATGCTAGCTAAAAGATCTGTGAGCTAAAAATAATACCACTTGTCTGTAAAGTTCAGCACAAGGCAGAGTCTGGTTCTGAGCCCAAAGATGCTTCTCTTTAAGCCAATACCGAGGTGAAAGAAGCTTCAAGGGGCAAATTTCTAGGGGACCCTTCCCTGTATCTACAGAGGTAAATAAAAATGCAGTGTAGCTGACCAGGCCAGTGAAAGGAAGCTAGTTGTGTTGAAGGTAAATATGATCTCTATAGGCCACATAAGTTTGAGACCCCTTGGTCCAACTCAGTTGACACAAAATAGCATCAAGCAGGCAGGTGATTACAAAAATATGAGAAAGGCTCTCAGTGACCCCTGGAAGAGCAATCTGGGCTTTGTCAGAAAAGAAACAACAAAAAGGAGAGATCAGAGAGAGAATTAAGTTTCCTGCTCCCTCATGGTCAGAGAGGACTTTAGAATTTTATGGCTCAAGTGAAGTTAAGTCAAGTAGGAAGCAGTTACTGTAACAGTAAGTGAAACCAAAGTCACTCAAGAAATCAGTGGCAGCTGAGAGACACAGTCCAACTGAGGCAGAGCTAACAGGCTTTTCTGGGTCCTCTCCAGCAGCTGGTATACCCATCAAATCCCAGGAAATTTGGGTGGTAACATAGAAGGCTGATCTTTCAGGACAGTCAGGAAAAACAGTAAGTCTCCCATAATAGTAAATAGATTCTGAAGGCATGTGTTGACCCCAAACTGAACAGCATTTATATGCGTTTTAGCTTCTTCTTGCTTGATATGGCATGTAATGTACTTTCTTCCAGCATTAATTTCACTTCTCAAAATAAATTTGTGGCTTAAAATGCCTGTCTTACATTGAGATATTGCCATGAATGATGAAAAGGAGAAGATACACAATTCAACGTTCCATGCAATGGAACATCCAGGATAACGAACCAACATTCTCCACAGCTGGAGCCACGACACAAGCATTTCACGCTTTCCCCATGGCCCAGGACAGCACACTCCCTTCTGACTCACTGCTTCTTCCCAAAGGTCACCTGGCTTTGGCAGGGGTATAGAGGAAAGAGAAGCATTCCTGTGGGCCTTATCACATGTGCTTCTCAGCAGGATTAGCCCGGAAGCTTAACGTGTAACCCACTGTCAATGAAGGGACCTCCAAATGCAGCCCTATCGCTATGTCTCACCATCTTTCGACAAAGAAACCTGTTTCATAAGACCTTCTGCTAAACATAACTTAAAAGGCTGCCTACTTCATCTAGCTATGCTGTTGACAGGTCCAGAGAGATGCAGCAGGCGTCTGACTCAAAGGGTGGCGGTCTTATCAGGAGAGATGGCTTAACAGCAGGACTGTGTATTCACGGAACCTGAGCTTGCCAGCTGACGTCTCCCATTTGGACTTGACCCTGCCTTTCCAGACAACTCACTATACTGCATTAGGAAAGGAGAAAAACTGCCAATATTCAGAGCTGAGGAGGAAATAGCATTTTTCAGATACACTTCCCTTTGTGGCAAATGTGTATTTTATTAGCTTGATCAAGTCTCTTTCCTCAGAAGAGTTCCACAGCAGTCAATTTCCTAAAATGACAAAATCATACACCATCATCAAAGCTAGAAACACTCCTTTGGAATTGCTTGCTCAAAGGGGCCCGAGATAAAGCTCCAAAGCTGGGCACATTTGTTAGTTATACTATTGTAAAGTTTTTTGGCAGTCCTTTCTTTTCTCATTAGCTACTCTTCATAATCTAGGCACAAGTACTTGGATCTGCATGCTTAGGGAAAGTTGTTGGGGCTTTAAAATATCTCAACAGAAATGAGAAGGAAGAGAATAGATACATTTCAAACTTGGCTTAAGCGCCCCATGGATAGACTTAAATCCTGCAGGATTTAACTGCACACACTTTATTTTGGTGGAGGAAAATATAGTGATGATAACACAGTTATGAAAGAAGAGAAGACAAGGAAGGGAAGAACATTAATAAAGGTTGGGTCCTCAAGCCAGTTACCACCATTCATGACAAACACGTAATTCAACATGGGCCCTCTGGAAGGCTGTGATAAACACACACGTCAGGTGCAAGGGAGCTGGGGTATTGATACACCAACTCTTATCAAGTACTACTACAGAATCCCAATACAGACATCCATAGATCTTTGGACAGATTCCTTTGGACTCGAAGGACTTCACCTAATATCTGCTTCTCTTGGTATTTTTACAGATGGCAGGAAGTCACTGGCCAACCAATAATTAGACAGGCAGAGCATTCATGGAAGTAATTCCCCTGATCCTAATCTTTCCATATGTGGCTAATTTATTGCAGATCTGATAACAACTTTACTCACTTAGAATTTAGCTATCATTGAATACACATCAGCCCATATCAAAATCAGGCAGTCATTTAACAATACTGATTCTACAATAGCTTTCAGGTACTAGAAAACACAGTTTCTATTCTGAAAGAGGATGGAATTCAATTAAATTTAATTCAATAAAAATGCATCTATGTATTTATGTATGCTATATCTAGAGACCATTTAAAGCAGTATACACTAATAAGGCATAACACTTGTATATTATACTAAGATATTTCCTGCTCATCTTAGTGACTTTCTTGCTGGGACAAAATATCTGACAACTACAAGTTAAAGGAAGAAAAGGTTATTATAACTCACAGTCTATAGGGATTTCAGTCCATAGTCAGCTGGCTCCAAGGCAGCACAGCAAGGCAGAAGGGCATGGCAATGGAGAAACAGTCTATGGCATAGCAGGCAGGAAGCAGCGAGTCTTTCTTCTTTCCCTTTTTATTCTATCCAGACTACAAACCTATTGATGGGTGCCACCCATACCCAAGATAGGTCTTCCCTCTTCAGTAAATACATCATCCAAACAAGAACTATGCTAAACCTACCAATGAACTAATCCAGTGTCACATATCCATGATCCAGTCACCTCCCAAAAACCTCACCCGTGAGTGCATAAGGCTGTGAGGAGACATCCATATATAAGCCATAATACTGCCTCAACAAATTTTAGTCAAGAGTCAAGGTACACATGTCCAAAAATACTGTAAAATAAGGCATGCTATAATCATTAAAAGTGTCAACTGAGCTATATAGCACTATAGATGAAACAATAAATTTCAACCAGGTAAAAATGAAGAACACTATAAAGAAAGGAATTGAAGTTGCATCTAAGCCAAGTCAGTTCCTGTTCCAAAGCACAAACTGTCTACCCATGGTCAAGGCCACAACTTCAGCGGTCTACATTCCCGTGATTCAGAGGACAACTTCAGGTTCCAGAATGTGTTTGAAACCCCTTATTGTGGTCAGGTGCCCCAGTTCCAAATCCAAAGTGTTCACTCAAATATGCTTGCTAGCCTTTGTCCTGTTGGGTTGCCCATCTGCCAACCTTTGGCTTCAGTCTCTAGCCTACTGCCTTTCAGAACTTCTACCTCAGTTCCTCTCCCTGAAGACACTGGGGACAAAGCTCAGCCCAAGCTCTAGGTCTTCATATGCTTGGTCAGGTTTTCCACCTGCATATGCAGACCAGATAAACTGGACAATTATGGACCTGGAATGACCAGCGAGTAATTAGACAGGAAATCAAGGAATTCAGGAATGTCTAGAGAACTGGTTCTCCATAACATGAAGGATCACGTCCCAGAACACAACATAGTAGATCACCTTCACCCAGTTTCCTGGCTGCTCTCTGAGCATCATTGCATACTACTGGTTGACTTACGGGTATGTCCATGACTTCTTAATAAACACTCCAGAAAAACTGTCATCAGTCTTCTTATATGACTCAATCATTTCTGCCTCAAACCCTTCTGCTAAATACTATACATTGCCTAGCTTATCCTTCCAATTCTCTTTCCTATCTGCCAGATAAACTCCTATTCTCTAAACCTTCTATCCAACCTCCAACATTCTCTCCAAATGCCTCTTCCTCTCTGAAGTCCTTTTCTTTTAGCATCCTCCAACTTTAGCAAAGCTGAACCCTCTTTATTGGTGTCACTGATGCACCACTGTTTCTATAGTTATTAGTTGACTTGTCTGCAGCTCTTCCTGCACTATGAGATTCTCCAGGACAAACACTGTGTCTTTTCAGTTCCTTGTGGATTTTCCCTTCATACTTCATACAGTATCTGGCTCAGCAGAGTGAGGAAAACAGCATAACCAGAGAAGAGGATGTTGGTGAACAGAAAGGAAATGAGTTTGCCCACACTGGAGGATCCCAACACCTGGAATGCATGTGCAGATAACAACGCATGTATAATGCATTTGGGTAGAAAGCAGGAGAAAGAGATGAGAAAGTAACTAGCAGAAGATCCTTTCTTTGTCTTGACCCAGTGGCCAGGGAAAAAGGAAAAACTTGAAAACTCCTGAATTTATCTCACCTGAGGGTCTGGGTAGATTCCATGGATATAAAGCATGACCTTTTAATACATTTTTGATTGATCAATCTAACTCGTACTAGAAAAGGTGCAAAAGGACCTTGATTTTAGCTGAATATGACTGTGTTTTTTATTCAGAGCATCAGCTCCTGTCTTTATTGGTTGTTCACAGCATGTAGGACATGATGGACACCAACATTTCAAAAATGAAAGTGGAGGTGATAAGGTGCACTCACTGCTATAAATCTACATGTTGCATATTATTAGCAGTGTAACAATTTTTAAATGATTAGTATCACAGATGCACTGATGTAAGAATGCTTGTCTTCAGAGACACAGTTTAAGTGTCAGATATCATCTTTACTTTCTCAAATCAGTGAAAAGTGAGGCAGTATCCCCTACAGTAACATCTTTAATTAATTCTGGGTAAGTGACTCTGAAGGTGACCAGTAGAGCTAGGTATTGTTGGTAATCACTCTGTGTGTGTGTGTGTGTGTGTGTGTGTGTGTGTGTGTGTGTCTACTTTAGGGAGACTTTCTTACTCATAAGGGAGGATGTAATGGTAGAATTAAGGCTGAGAAGGGGTACATTCAAAATTGAAACCAAGAATAGAAATATGCTGAGAGAGAAAATAACATAAAGGGAAAGAGAAAGAAATGAAGCTAGCCAGACAGGTTTAGAAAGAAAACAGTCCCCTTTAAATAGAAAAATAACCACAGGATATTCTCAAATAATGCTGCTTGTTATGTCCATATTTTGATAAATGGGACCACATTGTGCTGCCTGTCCAAACATCCCAGATCTCAGGCAAACTCTGGCTGGAGAAATGGAACCCACACGGTAACAACAGGTTTCCTACCACATCGATCTTGTTGATTTTGGAGCAGATTAAAGCAGATGTTTCCTGTCAAACTGTGACTCTCTCCCCAAAGAATACACCAGCATCCTCAATCTCTTCAAGTACACATAAGACCAGGGGCCTCCCTGTAACTGCATTTTCCTTTAACCTTCTTGTTCCATTTGCTAGGTTGGTTAGCCCAGAACAGCTCATCATGCTCTTAAATACTGTGTGTTTTCTGGAAATGGAATATGGAATATAGTTCAATTAAAGGAGGAATTGAAAATGGCCCCTACAGTCAATTAGAGAAAATAGAGTCTTGGACATGCGTCTGTCAGGACCAGCTGTGCGTTCATAGCTTAAAGATATTTAACATGTGTGAAAGAGAAGGGGTAGGGCTCACAATCAAGCCCCGGGAAGATCCAGAAATTACAGTGGAAAATGAACTAAAGATGGCTAAAGATGATTTCATCAGTTAAGGAAAACCCAGGCACTTGTGCAGAAACTTTAGCAACTCTTCAACTCTTTCCTCTCTTAGGAAGAAGCGAACACTGAGTAAGAAGACCACAGCAAATATTAGCATGTGATATTTATCAGAATCAGATTAGAAATGTCTTTGTGAAGGTCACGATTCTCAATTCATCATGAAGTATTATACACTAGATATAAGGTTCACTTCCAGGAACCAGAAATGTTATGATTTAAAGAGAACATTTTCTTCAATAAACAATTTAATAGAACTGAATTCTTAGATGAAATAGGAAAAAAAGGTAAACTACATTAAATAATAATGATAGCTAGTATTCACTAAGAGTTTATTCACTTTACATTTATAATACCAGTCATGTTACACAACCAACAGACAAGGCTAAATACCTGATTTTTCATTTGAAAGATAACCAAACAGGGACAGAAAGCAATGATGGGTCTCCCTTACATAACAGCTAATAATGGCTTCTCTTGAATCTGATCTTTAGCCTTTCTGAACCCAAAGCTCAAGCTCTCTACCATCACGTGGAGCACTTCGTTATTGAAAGCAGATGTTTCCTTCAGTGTTGGTTCTCCTCCTATTCTGACGCATACCTGCTTACCTCACTGATCAACTACTATGATCAAAGTGCTATACTCAGACTGGAAACAAAACAAGATTAAGATGTGGCCCTGTTCTCATGGAGCTCATTCAAGAGTTTCTCATGAGCAACACTAATATCCTAAGAAAATAAAGCTCTATTATAACAAGTCCTGATCTCCTAGACCAACATAAGTGGTTGCCTCTCCTCATCTTCATTATCTCTATTAAGGGCATTTCTTATTCTTTATATCTAAGTGTTGCTACTGATACCTGAGTCTCTCACTAAGTCATATTTTTTTTATGGTAAGGTTGAGTTTCCTTTACTCACAATACCACCTGATCCAGAGAAAAAAAATTCAAAAATTTTTATTGGTAAGTAAATTGTAATCAGCAAGTGTCATCAAGAATAACAGCATTTTTAGAGAAACACTCATAATTCTAGCATATCCTTTAAAGATGAGGGAGACAAGAAGAGCCAATGCCCCCCCCCACATAAGCAACCAGCTGATCCAGAGAAACACAGGCTGTGATGATAGCTAATGAGACAAAATACAACTTAATGCTTGCAGTGTTTAGTGTTTCACTGACTTTTCAGGCCTAAAGCCAGTAGTCTGATTGTCTATTAAGAGGATAACAATACACAGTGTAGCATATATGGGGGATCTCCTTCTGAAGGTGGTAGCCATTGTTAATTCCCTATTATCTTGATTTGAAGTCCTGTACCATTCTCATTGTTTTGTTTGGTTGGGTTTTATTCTCTTTTATCTTGTTTGATTTCATTATATCTGATGGTATGGGCAGCTATTTCAAAGATAAGAAGATATATTATGGTAGCCATTTTGGATTTACTATTATCTTGTTTTGAAGTCTTGTATTGCATTCATTGTTTTGTTTTTATTGGTTCTATTCTGTTCTGTTTTGTTTGATTTTACTATGTCTGAAGATATCTGCAGCTATTTTGAAGATAACAAGAAGCATTATGATAACCATAGCTGAATTCCTATTATCTTGTTTTGAAATCTGTGTCACTTACACTGTTTTGTTTTGATTGACTTTATTCTGCTTTATTTTGCTTGGTTTTATTCTCTTTAAAATAAAATTTTTTAAAAAATAAAATATTAAAGATGGCAAAGTAACTTAAACAAACTATCAGGTACTGACAGTTGCCCACCCAGAGACCCTCCCACTGCTTTCCCTACCCACAGAGCCTGGATTTCCTCCCAGTACCCACTCCTCAGCAAAGGAGAATGAACTCAGGATAGGAAAAGTTCAGCACGGGAGGGAAAACTGGAACGGTCTGCTTACATGTAAAGATACATAAACAAAAGACGGCCTTTTTTCTTCCTTGAGACCAGGTCACATGCTGGGCCACAGCCAGCACTGCTATGCCCTGTTCAGAAGTGGAAAGACCACGCCACAAAGACAAGTGAGCTGGTGCCTCCATGACATTGCTGAGGCAAAGAACCAACCAGCTCTCTGCAGCTCCTTCCCTGGTGTTTCAGTATGTGAGATCCAACAGTTCCCTTATTGTTTATGTCACCAGGGTGCTGGTTTTTATTACTCCCAGCTGCATGCCATCTTGCTTCCAATACCTGTTGCCACATCATGACTCCATAAGTCAGGATTGATTGCACCTTAGTATGTTTTTCCCGTCCTGAGCATCAATTTGTATTCATTTGCAAAACAAAAGAAATAATACTTTTTTCATTGAGTTGTAAGTGACTATATTCTATAGTTTGAAAGCTTTGGTAGACAATCTTTTTCCTCTTCCTCTTTCTCATTATCATTGTTAATATCATCATTATCATCATCATCATCATCATCATCATCATCATCATAGTTTATGTCATCTTCCTAAGTTCTTTAGCATAAAGAAAATTCTTTTGAGAATCAAATACCAGAGATATTTTATAGAAAGAGAGACTACTCAACTCTACATAAAATGTGTAGAACATCTACAGCTACAGTAGACTGTTTCTTGCTCCTGTATAACCATTCTCACCTACTTTCTTCACGAGAAACCCTAAGTTTGGTTGTGCATATGATCATTTAAAATGAAGACTTTCATTTTCCAACTTCCCTGGGTGGGCCCATATCATTAAATTCTGGACATCAGAATATAAGCAAAATGCCAGGTGCCCATTTCTGTGAACCTCTTTAAAAGATAATGAATGTCTTCTGCCCTTCTTCTTTATCCTCTCCTGCTGCTAGCCAAAATGCAAACGTGGTGTCTGGATCTCTCTTCTTAAATCCTGAGGACAAAAACTGCAGCCAAAGGAAGCAGAGCCATGGGCTAGAAGGAATGTGGCTCCCTGCGAGCTCTGCAGAGAACAGCCCCACCCAAGCCCTGACTACCTCCATTCTAAATGGTTAGAGAGGCTCTAAGGCACGGTGAGAAATCAGCAGGAAAATCACATGGACCATCACATACATACACTCACATTTCCTTTTCTGTTTTTTCTAATACACTTTTATGAGATCTCCCTTTAGCCAGTCCCACAGTATGGTTTGAGTATAGTTTAATTGTGTCTCCCAAGAGTCCATTAGGATTAAAACCTTGGTCCCCAGGATGGTGCTCTTGGGAGGTAATGGAACCTTTGTGAAATGGAGCCTAGTGGGAGGCTACTGGGTCATTTTGGGGTATGCCCATGGAGGGGACTATTGGAATCCTGTCTGCCTGTTTCTCTCCGTTTCCATCTCATCTCTTTCTCTGCCTCTCTCTTTCTCTCTCTGACATACTGTTCATCAATATATTTACACACACACACACACACACACACACACGCCTCCATCATGATGTGACTAGCTGGGAGAACCTTTGCCAAAACAACCTACACAAGTACCTCTTTTCTTCATAAAGTCAGCTTCTCTTCATAAAAAGATTCTTTCTCTTCATAAAGTTAGCTGCCTCAGGTATTCCACTGTAGCACAGAAAGCAAACGAATATACCCATCATGGTTCATAGTTATGCTGACTCAGAGCTACTACCCAGCCTTTGGCTGCTGTACTACTCTGAGAGATGGCTGACAGATAAAAGTTTTCTCTGTAAATCCAAGTAGTCTTGTCTAAATCAGCCCCCACTCTCAAATTTCTCAAACCCCTAGCTCCACGTGATTAAATAAGATTCATGCAAAGAAGCCCTATTTGGGGAGGAATATCTACCTTTCCACCTCCTAAGTCTCTCCCTAGTATACCAGAGCATTTGTCTAACCACTTTGCAGATAAAGTGACTGCACAGGCTCTTATGAATTTTCTTAAATCAATCTAAAATCAAAACATAACCATTATGACGATATCTTAAGGCTGAGATGATAACTGTTAAGGAGTAGCTAGCATTACATTAGTAGTAAGGAAAGGCATTTTTGCAACTCTCTCCACGAACAAGTATATCACAAAGCAATTCATTTGGTTGCAGAGTTTCTCTCATTTTGCTTTTGTAGTTTTGGCTGAAACAAGGAAATGAACAAATGTTTACAATATGCTCATGAATCACATAATATATTTTACTGGGATGTGTGGGCAATGAAAAATCAAAACCCTATCATCACAATTAATGGTAGGGATAAATGTTTCAGATCTACATGGGGGTTTAATGGCTTTTGGCCTGCATATAGACAGACACAGATGTGTTTTAAAAGAAAAAAGAAAAACATAGTAGTTTTCCAGCAAGGCAATTCTTCTGAAGAGAAGGTATTTGCAGGGTCCAATGTGTTCACTATGGTATCATCTGATAGAGTGAACAACAGCTAACCTTATTAAGCTTATTTCTCATTTGTAACAACTTTCTGGGGTAGTAGTTAAAAAGCAAGGATCAAAACGCAATAGATCTAGTCCTTAGTCACCAGCCAAAAGTTTGATATACATACTGTCTTAGTCTCTCATTGCTGAGAGAAATTACCTGACACATACAAGTTAAAGGTTTTTTTGGCTCACAGTTTGTAGAAGTTTTGGTCCATAGTTGGCTGGCTCCAAGGCAGAGCAACATGGCAGAAGGGCATTATGGAGGAGAAACAGTCTATGGCAGAACAAGCCGGAGGCAGCAAAGCAGTAAGCCCCCCTTTCCCTTTTATCTCATCCAGGCTACAAGCCTTCTGGATGGTGATATCCATACCCAGGGTAGGCCTTCCCATTAGCCACAACTAGAAATTTGTTATACCAATCACTGGACTAATTTAGTCAGCACACCCTTAAGCCATACTCTTATACACTTAATCCATAGTCACATACCCTAGATGCAGCCACCTTCGAAAAGCCCCTCCTATGAGTGCATGAGGCTGGGTGGGGGGACATCTAGATACAAGCTACAACACATACAAAGAACAACAGAAAATTAACAATTATTATTTACAATATAATCTGAAAATTACAAAACATCCCATGAATATCTGAAGTTCAGGCAGCAGTCTTCAGAAAGGCTTTTGTGCTATAAAATAAAGAGACCTACATCAAGGAGTGCCACCCACTGATTCTCTTCTACATGAAAGACACAAGATCTAGCGTAGCCACTGGCCATGGTTTAGTCTTTAGTATGGAAGAATTGAAGACTCATCATGAGACTAGCCTGTCCCTGCTTCAGTTTGTTATCTATGAAACCCCTATGGTCTGACAACAATAGCTAACCTTATGGAGCTTGGACTGTGGACAGCCCCTGCTCTAAACACTGCCCACTAATTCCTCATTTAGCCCTCAGTAAGAGAAGTGTTATTCTCATGTTCAATTAGAAGGGAAGACCCTGAGAAGTTAGGGAACCCATCACCAAGATCAGTGGGCCAGAAAGAAAAAGACTCAAAATTCAAACCCAGGTAGTGTGAATGCAGAGGCCAAGGTAGGTCAGAGAGGACAATGTCCCATTTCTGCATGGGTCATCTGAGTACACTGACAGGCATAAGTGTTTGCTCTTCTTAATCTTTTTTCTCTCTTTCTAGCATGTTCTTGTCCTTTCTTCCTGCCACCCCAAAATATAGGTTGTAGAATATTATCTCATTGTGGTTTGAAAGCACTCTCCAAGCCTAACTTTGATTTTCAGATTGGTGGACCTTTCTGAATCTAGCAGAATATCTGCACAAAGAATATGAGTGCATTTTGCTGACCATGAAGGGATGGCTGAGGAAGAAAGGATGTGGAAGGCAAAATGAGCTCCATCAGTATATCCAGAACCAAACAGTATGCCTGGCACATGGTAGAGGATAAAACTATCATTTGATCAATGAAAATATGGGAGGTAGGTAAAGATGGAGGAAAAGAAAACAAAGAGAGAGGAGGAAAGGAAGTAAGGAAGGAGGCAGGAAGAGGGTTGGAGAAAGAAAAGGAAGGAGTAAAGCAGAAAAGGTGAGAAAGGAGGACAGAGGACTACATGACCTTTGTAAAGGTCACAGTCAAGCTCTACTACTGCAGTCTGAATATCATTGACACTGGTGAGTAGTAAGGATTTGCAGAGATATGAGTAGGTGAAAAGAAGAGATGCACCCAATGCACTCATGTAGCTCACACCCCCTTGACATCTATGGTCCTAAATGCTGCAGTTATTCCTTCCAGAAGAAACAAAGAAAGATGTTGCTTTGGAGAACAATGTACCCATCACTCATCATTTGATTTGAGAAGGAATGACCCTTTTCCCGGCTCTCTATAATGAGGGAAAGGGGCTTCAGACTGTCAGCCTCTCCAAGGTCCCATGGCCCCAGCAAATCAATAGGTCAGAGATAATACAAATCCCATCCAAAGTCAAGACTCAAGGAAATATTTTAGTTTCTTCTTGGAAACAATTTTATCTCACCCTCATAGAGTAGTGCAGGATATGAGGAACAGAAATCCTGTACACAACTGCCACCTAGTCGGTAGTCTCCAGGGCCAGAGCAAGGACTCTGGGGATGAGAGTGACACTGTCTGAGGCAGGGCAGAGGAGGGAGAAAAGCCAGGAGAAATGTTAGTATCACTTGAGCTGCTGGGTCAAGGTCTACCTGAGAACAGCTCCACTCTAATTGTCAGCCAAAACACTCCTTTACTTTTTAGACTCCATTTCAGCTACTTTTCTTTGATTTGTTCCACAAAGATTCTCACTGATACAATGTAGTCCTAGATAAAGATCTTGCATTCTCAATACAGGACTTAGCTCACCAAAGAGTTGTCCTCCATGCTGGAATATAAACCACTGATGTGATCAAGGACTCTGAAAGAGTTTAGAATTCCAAATGACAAACTTAAACCTCAGGGAGAAACCTGATCAGAGAAGGTGAGCCTGGTTTCCACCCTCACCTGGGCAGGGCATACAGACAGAAGCTGACAAGATTTATTTTTATTTTTCTAGGCACGGACATCTTATACCCAAGGACTAACACATTGCTTACTAAAGGAACCCACTGTACTTAATTGATGTCTTTTATGTTTTGGGTCATTGGAGTTGTCTGTTTCAGATTTAAAACTCCTGCAGAGAAGAAACGGTATCTACTTAACCCACTTCACAGAGTATAGCAGAGCCAAGCTGCTGAAACCTGAGGAATACTTTTTGGTGCAGCTGCTGCTGATGATCTTACAACTTTAAGCCAAACCTGAGGCAAGGGTATAAATTTCAAACTTTACCTTGAACGCCAGTCAACATGTTCCTTGAAGTCATAAGTTAAAGCCAGGAACTGCTTCTTTCAGAGCTTTACTGAATAGTAGTGTCGTGATCAGAGTGAAAATTACAAGACATCCTGGGCTGACATCGATTATATTTATTGATGTCATCCACAACTCTTTGGACAGTGTGGGTCCCTCCACTAACTCTGACTGCCCAACAACTCATCCAAATGACTTTCACTCTGGTATAGTCAGAACGTTGCCTGTTCTCAGTGTGAATAGTAAAGAGAATGTGAGACTTGAGTCAATCCGATGGCACCAGTTTCAGCTGCATCTTCACTGCTGCGGGATGTTGGGCAAGTTACCCTCAGCATATTTTTTCTATGAATACAAGGTCCATAAAAGCACATCCAAATTATTTCTGCGGGGTTTTGTAACAATCAAACAAGTTTCTGTAATGAATTTCATTATAAACAAAAATGCATTCCCATTCCTACTCTCAATTCTTACTTTTAGCTGAGCTGGCAAAACTGGGCAGCTTTTTTATTCAACCTGCGTATTCCTCTTAGATTCCATTTCTCCCCTAGCCTGATGGAGAAAGTGGAATCAATACTTAGTAAGTATGATAGTTAAGCTTAATTGTCAATTTGATTATCTTGGGAGCCACTTAGGGAATTACTATACTTCCAGGTGTACCTGAGTAGGTCATGGAAGTGTGGCATTGGGGTCTATAGCAGGTCCATAGCCCCTTCCTCCCAAGCACTGTTCCCCTTCTCTGATTCATGGCCACCATGAAATAAGCAGCTTTGCTCTGCCGCACCCTCCCATCATTATGTTCCTGCCTTGGCGCTAGTCCTCTATGGACTGAATCCACTGAAATCATAAGTCAAACAAACCTCTCCTTCAAATCGCAAGAATCAAGAATTTTTTTCCAGCAATAGGAAACCTAATACAGCAAACATTTAAGCAGAGTTCAACAGTCAAGTTTATCAATATCCTAGAAGGGTGGAGTTTAAATTCATTTTAGAACTCTTTTAATGAGAGATACAAACTATATTTCAAAATATGACACACACACAAAAGGTAAAAATATTCTTTCATTCCAGAAATATTAGCAGGCCTAAGATGACTTATTGCCACCTGCTTACATTGAAAGGCAAAGTGACTTGCCAAGGTCTTCCACCAACTGGACAACACATATGGCTCAGAGATAGGCTGGGCTAACTTATATTCCTCATGTCTTGTACACTACCAATAAATTTGACTAATGAGCTTCACATCTTAAAAGTTGCAGGTCTAGGAGGAGCTAAAGATGGCGGAACAGTAAGCAGCAGAGTAAACAGTCTCTCTGAGAGAAACAGTTCAGATGCTGGAATAT